>UCQR01074275.1:1664-17120 GCA_900474235.1 Cecidostiba semifascia
GTGTGTATGTGTGTGTATGTAGAGTCGGAACAATAAACGCGATAAAAAGCCGCTTTGTCGCAGTGCGAATGGGCTGCTGCACTCGCAAATAACGCGCATAATCGTCGGGAATGCGCTGAGAGAAAATTTTTCCGGTTCTTTTTTTTCTTCTTCTTCTTCCTCGCTGCTGCTATAATATAGGCGCATACACGCATCACTTTCGCGCGAAATGATTTACGTCGGACGGAAAGGTGTAAAAACTATTATCGCGAGCTTGTAATGAAAAATGTGAATTTCCATTTACGACGACGACGACTACTCTTGTCTCTGTGTTATACCGCGTGTTTTCTCTCTCTCTCTCTCTTTCGAGAGTGACTCAGTCGTTGGAAAATGCGCATCGGAATATAACGACTCTTCTGCGCTCGCTTTTGTAAATAAAGATTCGCTCGAAAATGTATACGCGCCGTCAATTATATAATTAGATACGCCAAGCGCACGTGCAACTATGCATCTAATTACGAGAAAGAGAGAGAGAGAGTCGCTTATCATAATTCCGCACTATCTAAACATGCTCTCTAAATTCCTGCGCGAGAGAGAGAAAATGGACTCGCGGCGAACAAAGCGAAAATAAATACACTTCCTCGTCGGTGTGGTAGTATTGAAAGTAAACATCATCGCATTTTTTTTTTTACTCTATACACTTTCATTCGATGTAACCTCGAGTACTGAAAAAAGAAACAAAGGAAGCTGAATCTTCTATCTATATATAATCCTTATACAAAACCGCCCAATCTGTCATCAACTCAAACCAGAGAAAGTCGCACATTTCCATGCTCTCCACCTCAAAATTAGAAGAAGAAGAAAAAAAAACGCAACAGATCCATCCATCCGGTGCAAGCGCATACATAGAATGACACGAGAGTGCGCGTCTCGCAAACACAATGTGGGTTGACATTTGTTCGGTCTCTCTCTCTCTCTCTCTCTCTCTCTTTTCCCCCTCGAGGCGAGTGCGCGATTAGCATAGTAATCGGCTTGCACGCCGCTTCCACGCACACCATTATATACACTAGTGCGCGTGTGTGTGTGTGTGCATATATACGTGTAACCGCGCGGGAGAGCAAGCAACGGCGCGCGGCTATAATTAGATTCTCTCTCTCTCGCTCTCTTGACGAGCCGCGTCGCCGCAGCAGCTAAAGTGGGGTGTCCCCCGGCTGGCAACTCAACTCGCGCGAGGTCGATGCCAGCTGTATTATATATAACGTATGTGTGATATATACATGTATCTATATAGTGGGAATCGTCGCGCGCGTGCTCGAGTTTATTCTTTTGATGATGCGTGACAACAGCTTGCTTTGAGTGACCCGGATGTTGTTTAGCGCGAAATTTAATTGCGATCGACGATGCTGACCCTATTGGAGATGAGGGACTTTTGAGGTTAAGGACGAGGGCGTGTAAGGGAGTTTGTTCGTTTTTTTTTTTGGTATATGTAGCTGGTAGTGTTTACTTGTATTATTATTTGACGCGTAAATGTTTAAAATTCAGGGGATATGTATGTTGTGTATAGTAAAGAGAGATGTTTTCGTTGCGCAACGACGATTTACAAGCTCATTTAGAATGAAAACAACACACGCGCGCACAAATATAAAGCGAGTCAAAAGGCCGACTTATATCGTTAAAAAAAAAAATTTTTTTACGACCTTATTGTACACTTGAGAGTTATGAAGATACGTCTGTTATACTTGCTTACGCGAGCTCTCATAATTTCTTCAGCAAACATCGACCCAATACGCATTATCCATTTTCAACTCGTCCTTGACAAAGACGCTGCTTTGTATATTCTCGACAAGTGTCGCGTTCGAAGAAGAAAATTTTAATTTCCATTGTCAGCGAGCGATTTGCATATATAGACTCTTATACTCAATGGACTGGAAATTCAGATTCAATTAATATGTAGTAAAAACATGGAACGAACGCGTTTTTCCATCACAACGTGTCACGTCGGTAGTCGTTCGCGTCGAGTTAAGAACCAAATAAAAAGAGAGTTTTTCTACGGAGCGAATTTTTCCACTTGCAAATTACGTCTGATGCGACGACGATAACGCGTGGTATATAATATTACTATGTAAGAGCTGATCTATAGTTAGCGTCTCGTCTGCTAACACAGACCTCCTCACGCACTAATATGCAGGTATGGTAATTTGACCTACAAAACTTGTCTCCTTGCCGAGACTCTTAATCTGTTGATGCCTATTTATTTATCCACGAGCGGCTGTGTGTGTCGTGTATATATTACACAATAAATAACGTATCAGCGACGTCCGATGTTATTTATAAGGAAAATTTTCGCGCGAACCGGTATAATTATACTTAGTTATATCGAGGGACGATTAAACGAGATTTGGAAAACGTTTGCGAAGCGCTTAATTATATCAGAGCTGTGAACGTGAAAATGGCATGGCGACGAGAAAAGTAATCAGAATTTTTTTATTATAAATATATAGCTACGATATACAATGTGAATTAAATTTATCAGTATACCTACTCGAGTCCTTATCTCAGTCTGCCAGAGAGTGTGTTTTTATCGCCAGTAAACTGTGTAATCATCAGCGGTTGAAAGAGAAAAATGCATGTTAATATACGCCGCGTATGGTATATACGTATGTGTATCTCGTAAAAGCTCTCGATAAGATAAAACATCATCCTCGACACTTTCCTACTGTCAATAAATGAATTCCAGCTCTCCGCCTCTTTTAAAAATAATCCATATACAATATACAATCAAAACTCGATCCCCGAAGCAATGGAGCATTATTGATTGAAGTAGGTGTCTTATTCGCTTGTGCAGAGGAACATGCAGACGGCCTCGATGGCGTGGAACAGCTTCCCGCTGGCACCGCCTCCTGGGGCCGGCCGCAGTCACCTGGCCTCGTTGCACCACCTGCCCACGGCACCGACGTCCCAGTCGCAGCAGCAGCAGCAGCAGCAGCAGCAACAGTCCCAGGCTCCGAGTCAGAGTCAAATGCAGCAACGCGATCGAGAGGAACGTGAGCACAGGGAACGGGAGCATCAGCTCGCTGCACAGGCCGCTGCCGAGAGGTCACAGCAAGAGGCCAGCGAGTACGCCCAGCAGAGTCTGGCTTATCTCAGGGCCGCAGTTACGCCACAGTCCGCTCAACAGGTCGGTTGATTTTTTTTTGTCTTTTATCTTTCTTTACTATTGTAGATTCGTAAAGTGTAGAAAATAAAAATAAAAAATGTTCTTCGTATTACAGGTTTCCAGACCATCGAGCGTACCGGGTAAAGTGGACTATCCCCCGCCGCCAGCGCATTCGCGCAATTCGAAATCGTCCTCGTCGATGTCGGTCTCGAGCAGGCATGACAAACAGCAGCAGCCACCCTCACAGGTGGTGCATCAGCCACACCAGAGTCTACCCAAGGCCGAGCCGAACGTCAGTCTCTTTGGCTACTCGAGCTACCAGCCGACTGGCGGCTTCGTCCACGATATCAAGGTGAACAAGTCGTCCTCGTCCTCCTCGTCGAGCCAACAGAGCAAAGCCGGTCTGGTAGACAGGGACCACCATGTCTCAGTAAGGGGTGACGTACTGCCCAATCCGCCACCGCTACTCTCGGATCACAAGAGCTCCTCGGTCATCGTTAAGAACGAGGGCAGCAGGGACCAGCATCCGAAGCAGCCGGTCGCTGCGCCCGCACACTCGCCCAGTCCCAAAATGATGTCCTACCTGAACGTCCAACCCGTTTCGGTAAGCTTACGTCACGCTCCAAATTCTGTGTACACAAAATTTTGAAATTCATTCATTTCTATTTAAAACGATGAATTTCAACGTTTTTCCAGGTGACGGGCTCACAACACAAGTCTCCCTACGAGTGCCGCTCGCCGACGCAAAGTCCGCACGGCCACCACCACCACCTCATGCAGAACGACAAATCGTCGTCGCAGGGTATGCTGAGCGCCTCGCCCCAGTCTGGCCACCACAGCCGACCGGGCAGCGCTCACCATCCCTCGAACCTGCAGCATCCGGGCCACAACCGTCACTCGCCGCACGGCCAGCAAGTCCAGTCGCAGCAGCAACAGTCGCAGCAACAGCAGCAGCAGCAGCAACAGCAGCACTCGGTCTCCCAGGTGCCGCATCCCTCGCCGCCGGAGCCTCGATATCTCAGCAGGCCCGAGCCCCAGATGGCCTACCCGCCGCACCAGGCCAAGAGCCCCTACTCGGCCTATCCTCCGCACGGACACCATCCTCATCAGCCCAGCGCCTCGCCAACCTCGCATTATCCTCCCGCACCCGCAGGCTCCAAGCCAAAGGTAAAGTCGACCTTCTCAACTGTACATCTATCTATATATTATGCAAGAAAAAAGAAAATATCGGTGACCCGAGCTAACGTCTTCTTAATTTATCAACAGGTGAGCAGTCCAGCGCCGTCGCACATCTACGGCAAACCGAACTCGGGCATAATGACGGGCACGCCGGTCTGTCGCGCTTCGGACACGAGCCCGAACTCGATCGGCTCGTCGTCCTCGGGCTCGTCGTCGGTGCCGCTGCCTCTGACCTCCAAAGCCAGCGCCAACAGCGGCATCAGCTCGTCCTCCTTCCAGCCGATCGGCCATCACCCGGGTCCCGTTACGGGCTCGCATTTCGCGCATTTGCCACCACCTCCCGCCCACTCCAGCCGCAGCCCCTACGACTCTAGGGGCTACAGCAGCCCGATGGGAGCGTCAAAACTGCCACCACCACCGCTGCACTCTGCGCCGGGCATTGGGTAAGCATGTTATTTTGTCAGGTCGCTTTGAGGCGATAAAATGCCGTGTGCGAACTGCGAATGATTAATCTGTTTCGTCTTGATTTTATTCCAGTAAACTGCCGCCACCACTTCACTTACTGCCGCCCGGCTCAACGCTGGCGCCCATCGCGAGGCCGCCTCCAGGCATAGTCCACCCGGTGGCGCACCACCAGCAGGGCCCGCAATCTTTGAGCAGCAACAACAACTTCCAGACGCAGCCGCTGGATCTCGGCGTGGAGAGGTCCGGCTCGCCCAAGCGCAAGGCTAGCACGCCTCAGGGCTGCGAGCAGCAACAGCAACACAACACCGCCAGTAATCTGTCGCTGCAACAGCCCGTCTCGCTCGAGATAACCAAGAAGAGGAGGATAGAGGACACGACGCCTCCGCCGCCCCAGCAACTCACACAGCCACAGCCACAGCCGCTACAGCAGCAGCCAACGGCATTGACAGTACAAAACTCAGCGGGCTCACCGGTGCTCTCGAGAGTGAGTGAACCTAGTCCGCTCATCGCCTCGGCGGCTACGTCGATCACCACAGTTGTCAATACCGCACTGTTGACGCAACCTAATAGCCAAAGCCAGGTGAACGTTCCTTCAGTCAGCCCAGCGCCGCGAACGGCCAGCGGTGACGGCTCGGTGCGTCCATCATCTGCGGGCAGTGTCGGCTCGTTGCCCAGCACCGGTAACACTAACAATAGTGCTGTGAATCCACCTGCTCTGTCGGTGACGCCAACGCCCCTACCGACTGCTAGCTCCACCACTGCTTCACCTGCGCCTTCGACGGCACCGAGCCCAGCGCCCAGCGCTCCAGGCACTCCGGCCAAAGCCGACAGCGACAAGTCCAACAGCCCGGCACCCGCGAGACCGCCCAGCAGCAGCAATTACCCTGTACATAAGCTTAAAAAGGCTTGGCTACAGAGACACTCTGGTGAAGACGGTACGGAGGACACTACCGGCGTTGTTGGTAGCGGTTCCTGCGTCACGCTTCCCCTGAACATCGCTGGAAGCAAACAGTCTAACGGTACTGGTAAGTTATACTGATCATCAAAATTTCGATCGAGGGTCAAGTAATTTGACACTTTTGTTAGAAGCATTTAGACAGTAACGAAAACAGCTGTTTAAATGAACTCCTTAAATTACAGGCAAAGACAAAGACAGTAACACAAATTCAACGACCTCTACAGCGGCAAGTACGACGTCGGTCTCCTCATCGTCGTCCTCCTCGACAACGACGTCGACGACGAGCATGCCGAGTGCTGTAAACTCGATTCATAACATCGGCAGCATGGCCGTTAACAGTATAAATAAATCCAAGGTGTCGATAAAAGCGCGCAAAACGCCGGTGAAAGAGTCGGTCAATGGGCACACGGCTGCGGCCGCTGCCACTGCCAACTCCGAGAGCTTGCACGAGGATTCGTCCAACAGCGAGCCCGAGAGAAAGGCACCACCCAAGCGCAAACCACCCAAGGTACGCTGCGTTTGTTTTTTTCTTTTTTGTTTGGAGAGACTCAGTCCCCTCTTGTTTTTTCTTTTTTTTTTTTGTTTAATCGCTCTACACAGAAAAGAAGGAATTGTTTTGGTATATCGTTATTATTTTTGATGTTTTGTATTTATAATCAACAATACTTTTCTGTGTATAGTTTTGCTTGTTTTTTATATGTTATGCTTTTTTGCACTTCTTGTTTAAAACTTCTTGGCTTCCGAAGATCGATGTATAATGCGTTTCTTTTAATCAACCGGTATTTAAATATTCAAATTCGTCTACTACTTGAATTATTTAGATCTTGCAAACCTAATTTTTAGTTCATAAACTACATCATTATATGTCACATGATTTTTTGGAAGCCTGAAATTTTAGTAGTGTTCTATTTGCACAGTCGAAACTTCAAGCCATGTAAATAATGTACAATAACCAACCAATCGGCTTTCATTCTTTAACATTGATTTAACTTTACAGTTTATATAAATATATATTTTAGAATGTATAATAATGCAGCTAATAAATGAGAAATGTGCTTTGATATGTTACAATGAGAAAATGCAATTTACCCTGTCGTCGCGTAAGCAAAACGACTGTGCACTACTTCTTTAGAACTTTCATTTCTTTTTTCATTATTTTTTGTTATTTTGTATGTATTATTTGCACAAATCACGCCTTTTCTGTAGAGAGTTTGTTGTAAGTGTGCGACTATTGTGTTGAAAACCCCTAGTTGATGTCTCAAATACTATATGAGTATTTGCCAGAGCGAAGAAGCGATATTTCGTATTTTCTTTTTTGTTCTAACTTTGAGTGTATACACAGCATTATATTTATAAGAGACGAGGAGTATCCTAGAGATTTTTTCATTTTCACACATGATAAATTAAAACAATAAATTATACTTTGCGAACGTACTGCGACTTGTAGGAAAAATACGACAGTCAGTTTATTATTATTTGTAATGAACGATACTTGTTTTCATTTCACAAAGAGTCACTTGATAACAGAGACAATATGCGTATATGAAATAACAAAGCGAAATTTTCTCAGGGAACCTTGAGAGGAGGTATAACGTGCTTCTTATCTTTCAATTTTCATGCATAATTCAATATTTGCAATCAAAATATCGTTAATTAAAATCGTTAAATGTTACTGACTAAACGAAACGTTGTTTTGCTAAAAACAATTGTTTGATTCTTAAAAAAAAAAGAAAAGTTATACACCTCCTTTGCAAGTTAAAAAAAGAAAAGGCCACCTCGCGCTTCTAAGACAAAGTCGAATTTCCCGCGCAGCGGGCACATACAGCGAGCGACGCCAAGCGTCGCAAATTCCCGTTACTCGAAGGGAAGACGGTACGCCATTACAGCTGTGGCGTTTGTCGCGTCTCCTCGATTACGGCGGCGGCGTCCTGAACACTGCCCTTCCCTCAGTTCACTCCGAATTGTCGATCGTTGTTCAGTCTCGATTTGTTCTCTAGTCGTTTACGTTATTTACACTACAAAACAACGTGTTTGTATACTCGAGTGACGGCGTGTGTGCCTTGTTCTATATAAAACGATGGAAGTGTTGCACGCCGTAGCTACCGTCGAGGACGATCTTGTGGTACGTTTTCTCCGCCTTTCTCTTTTGCTATTTTAACCTCAAAACCTCGTCACATGGCGCCGCTGCATTTGCAATTATAAATACGATGCACGGGCGCGCTTTGTTTTCGTTGTGACGCTGCGTGTAAACATTGCTGTACTGTGCATTATTTACATATCAGTTTACGATATTATTGCCATGTTTTGTGGCCTTTGTCTTTTCTTTAATTATCGGAGCCGCCTGATGTGAAATTCATCGAGGAGTTGCATAAGGCATACTAGACTAATGGCTATATACCTATATACATACATAGATACACAATGGATGAGAAAGGGTCGCGCGTCCCTTTCGGCCGACCGTTTGCGTTATGTAACGGCCCTTGAGTGAGAACATTTTTTGTCGCTGATAATTATTGTTTGGTCGAGTTATGTTCAACAAATTGTTGAAATGCAGTCTGGGAGCTGTGCCAGGAGTCATGATTGTTTACTGTTTATTCACGCGTATACTTAGATTATTTGTACCACTTCAGCTGTTGCGACTGGCAGAATGCGCAACTAGACTACGTTTTAACAACATGTTGCGGATCAAATTTATATTGTGTAATCAATTGATTGATTCTTATGAAGATGAAATGTAAAAGTTTTATTTGTTGTATGGTGCAGTTGTACCTGGTAAAGAGTAAGATTTCTTAAGATTTCTTTGTTACATAGTTGGCTTCGTAGTCGAAAGTGAAAAACCAATATTAAACAAAAGCTATGCAGGCAACTATGAACAACAGACACTTTATTTTGTAATATTTTTACTTGGTAAAATATAGAAATGAGAGTTCAAAGAAGTATGCAGAGCTTATATTTGCTACAGAAAGATAAAGAAAAATAACTGTCTGTCCTGTATTGGGTGATAGTAAAATCCAGGCTAGGCGGTTCTCGTTCAGAAAAACAACAGGGATTAGCGCGTAACACACTTGGGAGAACAAGGAGGAGAGGGAGCATGAACTGCCTGACTACTATAAATAATCTATGTCTGTGTGGTAGGTAAAACGAAAGAAGGGAGCCGCCTGGAAACAGCAAACGGCCGTCCAGGAGCAGCGCCGGAGAAAGAAACAGAAGCAGGGTAGAGGAAGTGCAGCTGCTGGTAGCGAGTCCAGTAACGAGAGCGAGACTGGATCACTCAGCGACTCCAGTGAACAGAGATTAAACATCAATGATCGAGCTGTCATGCCCACGCTTGAAACCTACAGAGGCTCGGGAAACGGTTAGTTGACGTGTAGACACAACAAATAAACAAAAAAACAACAATATTCTTATTTTAATTTACTGTCAGGTGAATTTTGTGTTCACTTGCAGGCTAAGATAAAGCATATAGTAACAAAAAAGGGCTCTGGTGAAGAGAAATGAAAACAATTGTCGCGCTGATGTTTATTTTATGTTAGTTGTATGTCTGTGTCTGTGAATGGAAAAAATCTCTAGGAGGATTGCGTTTTTTGATGTTTTCAATGAGTTTGTGGTTATTTTTAATTTATCCTTTCTGATCCTTCAGTACGCTCGTAAATATTGTTGCTAATTGCAATCATCACGCAAAATTCATAAAGTAATTTTTTTTTCTCTGTTGTATTATTACAAACTGTTGATCATCATTTAAGATGTCTTAACAGTAATCTCTGTTGCTATAATTCCATCATTAATCATAAATGTACATACATAAAAGAAAAAATCTCTAGGATTAAAAATTTGACGATACATGTTAAATGTTTAAGTTGAACTTAACTTTGTTTTCATTCAATAGCTTCATCATGAAATATCTATAAGCAAAGAAATACTGATTAGGGTTATAAAAAAACAATTGTAAATGAAACTTCAAAAAATTAATTCTAATTGCTTATTGCAAAAGCTTAACCTTATGATAATAGCTTTAAAATTAATCATTACTGTATATATAGAACTAACAAACTTGCATGAACGTAGTTTTAAGAATTTGATTTAGTTTTTAACTAACAATTTTCAACTGCATGCAATGCAAATCAACCATCAAATGATGAATTTTAGAAAATAAATTTGAATAAACATGATTGTTTATATGAGCTTTTTACCTTGAATTACTAACATAACTATTAAATGAACCAAGCATTTTGTAAACAATCTTTTACAAATTTTGTTAATTTTTTTTGCAGGGAATAAAAAGGTCCCTAAAAAACGAGGACGAAAACCAAGGACCACAAAAGATGTTAAAGCAAAAGAGGAAGAAGAAGAAGAAGAAGAAGACTATCAACCTCGTCAAAAAAAAAAGCGAATAGATAATAGCAAGTCCGGCGGCGATAGTGATAAGAATAAAAAGAGAAGAAACAATCGAATTAGTACAATTGAAGACAAACCCAGCGAAGATATATTGTTAAAGACCGGTCGAAGCTTTATTCAAGATGATTTGTGCATACGATTTCAATGCAACAGAATGACCAAGTGTCGAGAGTGCAGGTTAACTCAAAACCAGCGAGAAAAAATATGTTCCATCAGAAGTATAACCGTTTTCTGTAGATTTTACGCCTTCCGAAGAATGCAATACAACAAATCAGGAACGCTTGTTACGGCAGGCTTCAACGACCCTTACACAGACGCCGACGATGTGAGTAATCTTCTAAGCTATTTCGTTAGAATATTTTTTTTTATCTATACAATCGGAACAATGTATAATGATTATTTGTTTGTAATTTACAGCAAGACATACAGCTCTGGTTACCAGGCAAAAACAGCAGCCTCATACAGACAAGAACTAACACATATACAGAAGAGACAAAAAAACATACCAAAAAAGACTGGGACAAAGGCGATTTTGACATTGAATTAGCATACCAGATTATTCGTCAAGTAGGCGATCAGTTCTGCGATCTTGTACACCAAGAAAAAAGCGTCGCCCAAGAGCATTCAGAGAGAGGTAACTAAATATGTTTTCATTATTTTAAATTAAATTTTAACTCTACTTTTTATGATGAAATCTTTAAAATTTAATTGAAAAAGGATGATTTTTATGAGCTTTTTAACCCTGAACACTTAATTTGTATGAAGATCATTTTCTCCAGTTGTACGGAAATTGAGATTAATGTACCTAGATGATATTGTTACAGTGGGTTCGGACCTTGGAGAACAATCAGTGATCTGGAAACGAGTCGTTAAAGGAGTCCGAGAAATGTGTGATCTCTGTGATACAACTCTTTTTAACTACCATTGGACCTGCGGCAAGTGCGGTTTCGTCGTTTGCATTGATTGCTACGAGGTAAATATCACATTTAACTTTTTAATCCTTCAAACCAAAACAAAGAATTTTTGAAATGATGTAAACTTTGTAGTTGATCTCTGTGATAGAACACAAATTATCGAGCTTTTTAACACTGAGACAAACTACGACTTATAATATTTATAAACAGTAGTTAAGTACAATGTCTGACCTTCAAATTTTCTTCGATTCCAGGCTCGTAAGAAAGGAACTGCTGTGTGGACAGAGAGCGGCAAAGGTCGCGACAAGTACGCCTGGCTACTCTGCGCCAACCGACAAACTCACGTGCCGGAGCAATTGCTTCTCACTCAGATCATCCCCGCCGACTGTCTCATTCAGATCGATCAGCGGCTACATGAGTGCCGCGACGAATGGGGCATTCTCAAGCACTGCAGCTGCGACACTGCCTGCAAGCCCGTCAACGAAAATCTCAAATGTCTCATCAAGGGTGACCTTGTATCAGTGATGAACGGAAACGCACAGCAAGAAATTAAGGTGAGTTTTTCTTTGTAAAAAGGTGCGAGATGCAACTTGAATTTTTGTATGATGACATTTTTAATTTTAATTGAAAAAACGTGATTTTTTTATTTGAGCTTTTTAACACTGACAAATACAAGAATATAATAATTTATTTGATTTTCAATTGCACGAAATCACTAACATAAATTTTACACATTTTTAGACCGAGAAAAAGATCAAAAAAGAACCTGGAAGCGAGAACTCAAGTGAGAGTGGTCGAGCAAACGGCGAGGACAAGAACTCACCTCTGAATTGGTTGGCGGATGTAGCACTTCAGAACCAGGACAAAAATGAAAGCGACTCAGACTCGGACTCCGACGAAGATCAGGACGGAACTCACTCGACGCTCAGAGAGCTGTTGATCAGAACACCTCACAAGCCCAATGGCAGCGGCTCGGGACCCAACTCACCCGACACTGATAGTAACGCTGCGTCTGGCGATGCAACAGCTACTGGTGCAGCTGCACAGGGTAATCAGAACAACGTCGCCAAGGCTGGAAAGAAGTCCAAGATGGATACACTGAACGAAGTCATCAGCAGTGTCATTGAACACAGTGTCAAGGTAAAATTTTGTTTTATTTCTGCAGTAGTACATTTTTTAAATATTTCTCTGTTCATTCTTATGATGATATCTTTAAATTATATTTGATCAAGCGTGATTGTTTATTCGAGCTTTTTAACCCTGAATTACTTTGACTGAACTACTAGTTTTTTGTTACAATTTTTTCATAATTTTTTAATGAGGAAATTTATGTTATCAAACAGAAGGGAGAAGACCCCGGAATAGAGGATGAAAAACCGCGTGAGCTGAAGCACTTTGTACGTCGCTATAAATGTCCACAGCGCGGCCGCGAGCCCCTGCCTATCAGGATAATGACACTTACTGAGAGTAAACTTCTCTACCCAGAAGTGCCTCACTCGTGGTTGTGTGATGGCAAACTGCTGCGGCTCCTGGAGCCAAATAATCCGAAGAACTACAGAATATTTCAAGACCAGTGGAAGCGCGGTCAGCCCGTCCTCGTATCGGATGTTCACAAGCATCTGACTGAAGATCTATGGCACCCGGACAGCTTCTCTGAAGACTTTGGCAACCAAAAGAACGACTTGGTGAATTGTATGACCGGCAACCTCGTGCCCAAGCAGCCCATGTATAAGTTCTGGGATGGCTTCGAACATTCGTCAAAGCGACTCAAGGACGAGCAGGGTAACGCTATGCTGCTCAAGCTGAAAGACTGGCCATCGAAAGGTGACTTTGCCGACATCCTACCATCGAGATTCGCTGACCTCATGGAGAGTTTGCCTCTGTCTGAGTACACACATAGATATGGCAGACTCAACTTGGCTAGCAGATTACCGGAGACATTCACTAGGCCTGATCTGGGACCAAAAATGTACAACGCGTACGGATCAGCGCTCTATCCTGATAAGGGCACAACGAATCTACATCTTGACGTTTCCGATGCGGTCAACGTAATGGTATACGTGGGGATCTCCAAGGATGGTGATCGGGAAGAACATATTAAAGGTAAGCAACTTTCTTGTAAAATAATAATAATAATAATAATTATAGGCTATAACATTTGCAAATTAAATTATGAAATTTGTACAAACTTTCTTGTTTATTTGAATCTTGCAGAGGCTCTGAAGGCAATAGACGAAGCAGGCTGTGATATATTGACGCGCCGGCGCGTACGCGAGAAGGGCGAGATCCCAGGAGCTCTGTGGCACATTTACTCGGCGCGCGACGCTGACAAGATTCGTGATATGCTCAACTCCGTGGCGATTGACCGAGGAGCAAGACTGGAACCACATCATGATCCCATCCACGATCAGAGCTTCTACCTTGATGGACCGCTGCGCGAGAAACTCTACCGAGAGTATGGTGTTGAAGGGTGAGTTTTTTAGCAATTACTAATTGACATGGTATTTAAAAAAAATGAATTGGGAATTGATTACTAACGTTTTTTCATCTTTTACAGATACGCGATTGTACAGTGTCTGGGTGATGCTGTTTTTGTTCCTGCTGGAGCTCCTCACCAAGTGCGTAACTTGCACAATTGCATCAAGGTGGCTGAGGATTTCGTATCACCGGAGAATATTTCGCACTGCTTCCATCTCACACAGGAATTCCGTGCGCTCTCAGATACCCATACCAATCACGAGGATAAGCTCCAGATAAAAAATATAATTTACCATGCGGTCAAGGACTCGTTGACGATCCTCGACACAGTCAAAGAGGAAACTATGACTAAGATAAAATCTGAGAAACCTAGTTCGGCGACGACGACGTCGGCACAGGATGGCAAGGCGAGTAGCACACCCTCGGCGTCCTCACAAGACAACAACAAAACTGGCGCCTCAAAGCCAAAGCAGAAACTCACAAATAAGAATGCCGAGACGTAATCCAGAGCCCAGTCACGTCTGACAGGCGACACACTGGTCAACAGAAAGAAGAACAAGCTGCGCGGAGTTGCGCCGATGAGTCACTGACATGGTCGTCAAGTACTCGAGAGAATTTTGTGATATTCGAATGATTATCGACAAATTGTTAGAACGTTTCAATCCCAGCTGCGGAGGGATGACGTTATGAATATACACACTCATACGCGCGAGTGGACATACACTCTTTTGGTACATTAACATTGTGATAAAAACGAAACTGTATGAAACAAACACTACCGAAAACGGACTTTGGATCGATACGTTGGTTTGTAATTATAATTGATATCGTGCCTGTATCCAATACACTTTTGTCTATACGATTATTAAAAGGAATGAAAGATAAAAAAAAAGAAATCAAGCTAGCCTCTTTAGATGTAAAGGATTTTTGCTATATATATGATAATTAGAGGGAGACGAGGAGTGAGAGAATTAATTTTTTTTCTGTCGGTGACGGGAGGGGGGAGATGATTTGATCGCGAAGAGTTTTGCGGACAAGACGAACTTATTGTGCAATTAGAATGTGACGTCGCGTGTGTACATTCGTGCGTATGGTAATTGTTCGTTTCTGTTACGTGTGCATGATTTATTATTACTTTCGTGAACGGTTTTGCGTTGAAAAACAAGAAATGAGAGTATGAGAGAAAGAAACGACAAATTTTACGTGAAATATCAATCTATCACTTTGCGAAGATAAAAACGGAACACTGCCTCGAACTCGTAATTTATGTCTGTCCCCTCTCCCATTATTATAGAAACTTGAGAATCATTTTCGAACCGTCCGATAAAAAAAATGTAGTTTTTCTCGTCCTCGTTGAAGCTTGAGTTTCTTTTTTTGTAATTGTGCCGGATTAAGCGAGTTTGCCGTTTAAGGTGCCAATTAATGATGTTCAATTTTTTTCTTCAATGAGAAAAAAATGTTTTTTTTTTATCTGACACGGTTATAACGAGAAAAATAATGATGGAACATATTAGAGTATGCGTTTGGATTTTGCAGAAGAACTTGGAATTTGCAATTTCTCTGATCTCACTATACCTGTTTGTCTTGTAATAGCGTAAACAACGACTCGATTGTGAAAAAAACTATAAAGTAAAGGAACGACACTTAGCTATGTGTTGATGTACTTCAAATAAAAAGTTTAAAAAAAAAATTAACAAAAGGCTTCTCTTTGACAAAGGCTTGCAAGATGAACGCATATATGCGTTGATATCGTGACTTTTAAACTATTGATATTTGTGAAATACGGGGGCAGTGTGTATAAAGTTATGTAGAAAGAATATTATAAAGTATATAATAGAAAAGCGTACTTTGTGTATTATCAATTTTTGCTCTACGAGACGGCAAACGAAAAGAAAATGGATGATTAAAAAAATTTCGGGGGTAGAGATACT
>UCQR01074286.1:3718-14112 GCA_900474235.1 Cecidostiba semifascia
CGTCAAGGGACGTGTCCCGCCTCGCTCGTTTCAGGGCCGGCGGCGCTATGGTCGTCGCTATCGTCGTCGCGGCGAAGCTCACGCCGGCCGCGAAGCTTCCGCCCCGGGTCGCCGCTGTCTGCTGCTGCTGCTGCTGCTGCTGTTGAAGACTCAACTGCTGCTGTTGAAGTTGTTGTTGAAGATGATGCTGCTGCTGCTGTTGTATGGCGATAGCGCTGCCCGGCTGCTGCTCCAGGACTGCACGGCCAGCCGCTGCAGCCGCCGCCGCCGCCAAGACCGCCGCCTGTACGGAGCGCGCCGTCAGCCTCTGCACGTTCCTCTCCAGCTCCTGGCTACCAACGCCCGCCGCGAGGCCGCTGCCGACCTCCACCCCCGCCCTGAGTAGTTGCTCCTGCTGCTGCTGCTGCTGTAACTGGATTTGCTCGAGGTAAGCCGAGGACTCCTGATTGATACGACTCCAGTGGCGTCTATGAAACAGTTCCACGGCTTGCTGTGCTGCTACTGCTGCTGCTACTGCGGACTGCTGCTGCTGCTGCTGCTGCTGTGGCAGCTGGTGATGCTGTTGCTGTTGTTGAGCACCGGCCGCTGCCTCCTGCTGCTCCTGTCGAAGCCGTTGCCCCTCGAACTCCAGAGCTCGGCCTTTGTCGTGCAGCCTCTGGTCGGTATATATGTCTGCACGCTACTGCTGCCGCTGCTGCTGCTACTGCTGCTACTTGTCTCTTCGACTCGGTCGCACTCTTGATAACAGAGAGCTAGTGCCACCGCTGCATGTCACCGACTGCTTCGGCCGGTGCTCGCTCTGCACACTCTGTCCTGCTCTTGAGAGTGCACCTGTCACACAGAGAGAGGTAGACAGGGAGACACACACAGGTCGAGCGAGCGAGCGCGCGCGCGCGATATGCCAGGTGTGTTCCCACGCGTCTATTTCCGCGAGCAATCGATAAGGGAAGGAGTGAGAGAGAGGGAGCGCCGCGTTCCGTTCTCTCTCGTACTCTGTACTGTGTACGTGTGTGTGTGGGTATATATATACTCCCCCCGAAGTTGAAGAGAGAGAGAGAGAGAGAGAGCGCGCCGGTACTGCCACCCTTCGTTCGACGTTCGTTCTGCGGATGCGCGCGCTGCTGTCCTCGTCGTCTAGGCGACCGAGGAGGACTCACTGCTGCTCCTGCTGTATACCCCAGAGATCACTTCTTCTTTTTTTTCTTTCTTCTATTTATTTTGTTGCCACCGGCTCGATATCTCTATAATAGTAGTAGTAGTAATAGTAGTAGTAGTAGTAGTAGTAGTCGCCGTAGTGTAGACTAGCCAGTAGAAATAGCCAAACAGCGTGGGCCAAACAGCATCAGTGTCGCACCGAGCTTGACGTTTTTCACTGCAGCACTATATACACAGCTCTCGACTATACGGCAGGTAGTGCGTTGAACTTGAGCAGTTGTTGCAGCAGCACGGAGAAAGGAGGAGCGGCGGTGGCTGCGGCATTCGCGAACTATTACTTATACAGTTTGTCGCTGTACATGTATAATATCAGCAACACACGACAACAGCTGGCCGGTATACGCTGAGCAAAGAGTATACAGAGTCGGGTATACAGCGAGAGAGAGAGAGAGAGAGCGTATATAGTTGTGTATGTATAATAACAATAGAAAAAAAAGCGGCCGTGTGAGTGATTGTGTGAGCGAGAGAGGAGAGAGAGAATGTGTGTGAGTGTGTTCGAAATAAATGAACACTGCGACGCGGCTGGTACGCAGGTTGCCGATAGACTGAGGCAACTGCGGCGGTGGTTCTGTCCCGTCCCCTCGACCGCGCCGCTCTTCTCCCTCCCTCGTATTATATACGTGCGCAGGAGGAGAGTAGAGTCGCGCGCGGCTTATGTTCACGCGAGCGAGACAGAGAGAGAGAGGGAGGACTCGCTCTTCCCCCCCCCCCTCCTATATACTCTTCCCTACTCCTCAACAGCCCCGCATAGACACTATGCATGCTGCTGCACGCGAGAGAGAGTAAATGCACTGTACAGTGCTGCGGCGTGCGCTATCTCCGTCTTCGTATGCGCGCGCGCGCTCTGTACACTCGAGAGAAAGCCTCCTCTGCTGCTACTGCTGTATATACTGCGAGAATTAGAATTTTTAGAGAATAACTTTATCGGATATATGGATTGTCTAGCTGTCGCTGCTGTTATTTATGCGAATATCTCTCCGCGACGTGTATAATATTGTAATATAACTCGAGGGAAGTAGAGCGGACGGCTGTATTATGTATCGATTCGTTATCGACGCGCGAAGGAGGATGAGAGAACAGGATGCGCTATACTGGCTTTGATTTTCCGCACGTATTATATAAGCGAGCTTGCGGTGTTGAAGAGAGAGAAAAAAAAGAACACGACTTGATGTGAAAGAGAAGAGAGGATTATTAAAGTATGCGCGATATATAAGAGATGGAAAAGGGATTGGCGCGATTGAAAGTTATTGAAAAACTTTCCTCAGTCCGTCGTATAGAATATGGATTTATTATACAGCTCTGATGCGATTTAAATACACCACACTCTGCAGAGCGAGTGTCGCGTGTCTAATACTGTATAAAGAGCTGCGAGACAAACTGATGGGCTTGATGTTGATTCGCGATTAAGGTAAACTACGACATCAATTCCGCTAATGGCTCTCTCTCTCTCTCTCTCTCTCTCTCTCTCTCTCTCTCTCTCTCTCTCTCTCGAGAACATGATGTAGGTATAATAGAAATGGTCAATTTAGCAGAAAGCTCATCATATCGAGACGCTAAATAAAGTCACCCGTGCGAGAAGAATATAAGCGACGTCCGAGAGAGCGCGCCGATTTTGAATAAAAATAGCCCCTGAACTTTTGACCCCTCGTTCGAAATTTATCACCGGAACACGTACACGTACACCTACATACACATGTAACACACGACGCCGTATAGGTATGCTGCATGAGTATATACAGAGAAACGTCCGGCGTGTGTCAAGCGCGCGCAGAAATACAAAACTTTTTCCCGACTCAGGCCGTCTCGACTAGAGCCGCAGAAAAGCCCTGGGGCTAGCGGAAAAAGAGACTGCTGTATGTATATACAAGAAATGTAGTAGCTTCTGTGCGTCGTTCTAGCCTCTCTTTCTCTCTCTCTCTCTCTCTCTCTCTCTCTCTCTCTCTGTGTGATGCAGCAGCTATGCGCAAAGGTGGTAGTAATGCCATAGCCGCAACTGCCCCGAGGCACCGAGAGAGGGAGTGTATACGACGACGACGACGACGATGAGGAACAACGATATACGAAGGGCGCGCGCGACGACTTGAGTGGCCCTTTTCAGAGGACGGAGAGAAGAAGAAGAAGAAGAAGAAGAAGAAGAAGCAGCTCTGTGTGTTTTCAGGAGGCCAGTAGCAGCTCTTTGCTTTAGCGGAATGAGCTCGATAATGAGTTTTCAGGACTCTTGTGAATTTCATGAACGGACGCGAAGCGTGTCTTTTGTATCTTGGCAGGCTTTTTTGTCCGGCGTCATCTGACATGCGTCATCGTGGCTTTTCTTTTGGCTTTTTAGGATGAGGGTAGAAAAGATACTGCGGGTATGTTTACGTTGAAAAAAAAAAATAATAATCTCTAGGATTAATATTTCGCGGTTGTGTACATATAAGCGAAAGGGCAGTGTAGAGCTGGAAATCGATCCAATTATACCTATACGGCTTGTTTTCTGGAAAGTAATCTCGCGTGCTGTGTATACGTTAACTGTTATATACCGCTGCTGCTGCTGCTGCTGCTGCTGCTGCTGTTTTGAAGAGGAAAACTCGCGATGTAGCCAAGGAAAACGCTCGATACCTTTCGAGAAAGAAAAACAGGAAAATTGTATAGTTTCTAGTTTTAATAATCTCAATAATGTATCCAAGTTTGAATGTTCCCCATAAGATCAATAATTCGTTTCGTATACTTCGACGTAAAAATCAATCGTCTTTCTCTCTCGGCTAATAAATATTTTACCCATTCATCAGTAGCCCCGTAAATTTTTAACTCCTCAAACGCACGATACCCAGTGTCTTTCCTCTGCGTAGAACGCACTAGCTCGTAAATATCCAAAGAATGCATGCAAGAAACCACATCAAAAGCCAATAATCGCTTGAAAATTCTCCTCGCATAATATTTGATCGAGAGAAAAGTTCAAACGTACAATTCCGCTCCACATATCTATAACCGCAGCTAATCACGGGGCTCCTTAAAATTCTTATCTACAACAATATAATCCCTCGTCATCCGGCGTGAAATCGAAGCATATAGCAGGAATAGTATACAGCAGATAGGCGCAAATCATCATCGGAGCTCAGCCGTGATAAATCACTCCGATAATCAGAAGTAGAGGTGTGTCTCCCCCAGCCGCATATGCAGGGCATAACGAGCCTAATGATCGGCAGCTATACTATACTGCTGGACGTATCATCTCATCCTCGCGCGATAAAAGGGGGATGAAAAAGGCGCGTAGTAGCTTCACACAGATGCCAGTATATAGCTCTGCGGATCAACCCTCGACGACAAGTGGCAAAGCCGCTGTATATATAAGATTGTAAATGTAGCAGGTCCCCCTGTATATAAGAAGAAAAAAAAAACACAATGGTTATACTGCAGCAGCCGGAAAATCTCTCCCCCCTCCGATCGCCCTTTTTCTTATTCTCTTCGTCTTCTGTCTGCATCGACGGAAGCGCGCGCCGAGCACGTGCCATCAGGCGCGCGTTTAGTCCTCTGATGCGCATCAGTGCAGTGTGCTGTGTATGTGTGAGCCGCTTAACTTATTAGGACTCCACCTGACCGTATGGCTTTTTTTTAGAAGCGAACTCTAGAAAGGCTGATGCAGAGGGAAGGACTCTTGAAAGAGAGAGGATACAGGTGCGCGAGACGGTTGAATAGACGTCCTCTTATATTTTACCGGTCGATTCTTTGCTGCAGAGCGGAGAGTGACTTTTCAATTGTGTTATATAATTATATTATAATATGTATACGAGCGTTATGTTTTATTTCGATTTTAATATATAACGGCGTTGGAATTTATCTGCTGCAGAGAGGGATCTCATTTCATCCTTTAAGTGGGATCATTAATTACGGAACGATGAATATCTTCTCTTTCCTATACTCTTTTATATTAATTACATTAGGTATTGTAATGTAAGAATAAAGATTTCCTTTTAACGCAGCTCATCTAAAGCAGTCTGCTTTTAAGGAATCCGGCCAATTTACCAGCGCACTTATAGTACATGCAAAGCTTCTTCTATATATACGAGCGAAATCTCCTTGGCAGCTTTTCACCTGCCCGACGCTCCTTTACGCTAATCCAAAAAAAAATGCAAGAAAGAGCTGCTCCGTATCATTAAAGGCAGCAGCATAGCCTTTCCAATGCATACGATTTCCCGGCGCCGGCTGCGCGCGTCCCTCCCCGATTCGGGCCATGAAAAATGCAGGCGTTGTCGGCGGCCCGCTGCTGTTCCTGCTGCATCTGACTATATATACA
Source organism: Cecidostiba semifascia (assembly GCA_900474235.1). NCBI lineage: Eukaryota > Metazoa > Arthropoda > Insecta > Hymenoptera > Pteromalidae > Cecidostiba > Cecidostiba semifascia. The sequence continues at coordinate 9,210 of UCQR01074286.1, forward strand.
GCATATATATATAAGCTCCTCAACGACCAGCTGCACACCACCAGGTAGGTATACTATATACATGGAGGCAAGAGCTGCGCAGAGGAGGGAAAAGGTGACGAGTGTGCAGTCGCGACAGGTTGGCTTTCGGCCCCGACACCTGTTACGATGCACTGCACCTTTACGACGCTGCAGCTCTCCCTTATGCCACTGCGCGCAGCCTTTCTTCTTCCCTCCTTTTTTTGCACTCGAGGCTTGTGTATGTGTGTGTACAATATATACTTATACAGTGTCTGACGCTCTTCTGGCTGCGCGAAAAAAAAAATTGCTTGTTTTGGGTTATATTAGATATTCCGTGAGATGCGTGTGTGTGTGTGTGGATTAGTTTGAAAAGCCGGGAATTCATCAGTTTGTGTATTATATCGATTCGCCACTGATGCGATAATCGAGCAAACAACTCGCCAGTCGTCATAGTGTTTTGGACTCCGACGAGAGAGAGAGAGAGAGAGAGAGAGAGAGAGAGAGAGAGAGAGAGAGAGAGAGAGGGAGAGAAAAGAAACCATATCAAACGATTCGAATCGATTTTTCTACTCGTATAAGATAATAATTATATAAGTTTGCCATTGAAGGAAAAAGCCCTACTTCTTGATATAATACCGTTCTCTTTCCCCCGATAAACTATAGTAAACTGTGCTCCTGTATAAATCAGCGATTTACATTCGAGAGAGCGTGTATACATATATACTGTTAATTCTCTCTTGTGTCTCTATTATGCACAGCATAAACTTTTTACACGACGACGACCGAGTTACTAGCCTCTACTTATACATGCATATACTGCAGTGTATAAACAGTATAGCTTTAACCGAATTGCCTGGATTTTTTGCATATCGAGAACGAGCGTTCAATGTCATCAGTATATATAGTGGTATAAGTTAGCAGCTATAATACACACACAGTAGGCGGCCTACAACTGCATCTCCTGTCTTGTATTTTCATACCATATATACACCTAAATTTTCCAGCCAAAAGAAACGGAAAACGAAGAAGAATATAAGACTATGTACCGACGCCGGCTGGCTTCAATAGTTTACGCGGCGCAAACGCTCAATGAAAAAATAAGCCCCGAGACATCAGAGTAGAGCCGCGCGCGTTTTTCCGATTCCGCGCGCGCCGGAGGCGAGGTCGCAACGACCGCCCTCGCGGTGAATATTTCACAAGTGGCTCCGTCTCTCCCATATATATATATATACATATACATATATATACTCACATCAGGCAGCTATATCCTGCGCGTCGCTCTGCAACTCCCTACACGGCCGGCGCGCGCGCGCGCGCGCGGATCGATTCTCTCTCTTCTACCCGCCACGCCACCGTCGTCGTCGTCGTTGCGCCGAGCGTGTCTTGCGGTAATTTAAAATTCGTATATTGCCCTGCGGTCGCGCCCCACCAAAGCGGACACCCTTCGTTTTTTTTTTTGCCTTCGTTGACTGTGTGTATGTATGCGTATGTGTGTATTTATACTTGTATATTATACTTATGCTTTGAGGAAATTTCAACTGGTCGCGATCGATGGTTATTAATTTTTTGGGGGAACAGAGGTACACAGGTGTGCGCAGAGTGTAGAGTATATGAAGTTGGATTAGTTCCTGGCAACGACAACTCGAAGCAGCTGATGACATTTTGACGCTGATGGAGGATCTATATACTATAGTTATAGAAGGCCGAATGTGGGTCGGCTATTGAACGGCGATCGAATATGCGGTTTGCTCTTTGCATATATATGGAACAGTTACCTAATGCTTGTCCGAGTTATTCCATCGTAATATCGTATAGTGTATATACATAATAATTATAGTTTAGTCATTTTTGCGATCCGCTTATGGGTGTTGTTTTGAAGGAGTATTCTATGGCAATGTGAGTCGACAAATTAATTGTGCACGTATTGTCTGTTACGTATAGGCGAATAAAGAATTCGCTTTTTATTGTTTCACAAGATCTTGAAATCAATGCACGATTTCAAATTAAAACAACGTTCGCGCGTTCCAAGGCGCCACCTGTTGGCAGAAATTAGTACGCTACCTCTGTCGATATATGTAGGGTGTGTTCCATTGGGGGCTACAGCAGCTGTTACAGCAACGTTAAAGTCTCTTAAAGTTAACTTAAGATGACATAAAGACAATCTAACGTTGCTGTGACAGCTGCTGTAGCCCCCAATGGAACACACCCGTAGTGTTAGCTGTATCGCTGTATGTTTGTCTGCAAGAAAATTGGCGGGAATGGAGATTATGATCCTCTCCTGCGCGGTCTTTTCTGCTATTCCGTCAAGTTGTGATGTCGACGATCGTTAGCACTTGTGCCTTGTGTAAAGAATTCGCCGATTCATCAGAAAAAACGCAGCAGATTTTTTGACAGATATCAACAATGCTACTCGTTCAAGCATTCCTGTGATATACGTCTGGAGTTTTTGGTAAAGGTAATGAATTAATTTAACGTGTTAATGATATTGAATGGAAAATTTTGTATTAGATCTTTGTTTCTCTCTATTTCAAAACAAAACTCCAGTCTAAATACCTACAGGAATAACATACGTTATCGTTATTGCAGGCTACAGATATTAGTGAGCGAGTATTTCAAGTGAAATTCATTGAAATCATGAGCCATGAAGATTCAGATGATGATCTTCTTGCCGATCTTCTGGCAAATGCAAATGAGGATGATGATCCAAAACCCAGTGACGCTAGCTCCTCTGAGCCACAGAGTAAACCACAGGCATTAAAAGAACTCGATTTTAACTTTCTCGATGAAGATTTTTCTAGCAATTTCGAAGATGAGACACCCAAAATTCCATCCCCAAAGAAACAAAAAGGAGCTGCTTCTCTTCTTGACGACCATGCAAATTCTTCTGATGAAGAGGATAAAAAGTATTTTGAAAAACAACAGTATTCTGACTATGGAAGGGACATAAAAAATTTATTAAAGACTAAGGAAGCTGAGAAAAAAGACAGCAGTTTAGAATCTACTTTTAGGAAGGAAAATACCGACAATAACACTTTGACAAGAAATGTTACTGGCACGCCTCAAAGAAACGAGTCGATTTCTAAGACTAATAACTCTCCTTTATCAAACAGTTTCAAGAAATTGACTCCAAAAAATGACAAGTATAGTTTACAAGTTCAAGCAAGTCCTAATAGTAACTTGACTCGTAAAGACGTATATGGTGATCCAATTTTTGGTATCAAGATTGTCAAGCCCTTAGTGTCATCAGCGGAGCTCACTGAGAAGATGCAAGGTAGAAAAGCTGTAACTGTTTCAAACATCAAGTTGCATTTGACAAACCAAGCTGTAGGACTGCAACCAGAAGATTGGGTGATTGCAGGAGTGTTATTGAATACAAGTTCTAAAACTTCTCAAAAAGGCAGTCAATATTGCATTTGGAAAATTACTGATCTTTCCACAGACATGAAAAAAGTTTCAGTATTTCTTTTCAGCGGTGCATACAAAAAGTTTTGGAAAACAGCACCAGGTGCTGTTGTTGGCATTTTGAATCCGTCAGTTATGGAATCTAGAGACGACAAGGATTTAGCCACACTCTCTGTAGATAATGCTCTAAAAATAATGATTTTAGGCACTTCTAGGGATTTGGGAAAGTGCAAATCTGTGAAAAAAAATGGAGACCCTTGTGCAGCTCCAGTTAATTTAAGCCAATGTGAATATTGCATTTATCACATAAAACAGGAATATGGAAAATATTGCAAGAGGTCTGAACTTCAAACAACTGGAATGCGAAAAGCTTTTGGAAATGCATCCAACTCATCTAAACCTGCTATACAACAGAGGCATCCAGAAGCAATGCCTTTTGTAGCTATCCCAGCAAAGCGAAATGAGGCTCAGTACAAAAAGGATTGTGAAAGATTAGCTTTATTAAGGGGAGATTCTGCTGCAATTGAGAGGCACAAAAAACAACAAAAAGAACCCGAAAAGAAAGTAAAAGCAACTAGTGTTGAATTGACAGCTTGTCAGATGAAAAAAGATCAAGAAAGATTAAGCAAACTGCAACAGTGGTGTGCTAAACAAAATATTGATTCTCCAACTGCAAAAGAAGAAAAAAAACCAGAACCAAAGTTCAGTTTGCCTGCTCCAAAACTGGGAGCTGGAATGAAAGGAGGTATAATAGACTTCTCTCAACCAATTTCGAAAAATCTTGATAAAGCTAGACTTAGTGCTATTGAGTGGGTCAGAAAAAATGGCTCTTTTAAAAAGACAAATCCAAATAAAATTCGTCCAGCTAAAGAAGAGTTGGCGGAAAAAGGAGTTAAGCGTAGACGAGAAGAAGAGGAAGGCGAAGAAATAAAAGCGGAAAAAATTAGGAAAGAAGAAGTTGTCAAAAACAAATTCCAAGAAATGCTAGAAATGAAATCAGCTCATTCAGATCTCATAGAAAAACGACAAGACGAGGAGACAGAGCAATATTTCCGAAAATTAGAAGCAAAAGAACGCATGGAAGAAAAGATGCTAACGACTTACAAAGTCGATTGCAAAGCTGTACGATGTAGCGTTTGTAAATACCTTGCATTATCGAGTTCAGATTTATGCAAGAAATTGCAGCATCCAATCAAAGTTATTGATGCCGTCAAAAGATTCTTTAAATGCGGTGATTGTGGGAATAGAACTATAACTCTAGATAGAATCCCTACGGAAACTTGCAAAAAATGTTCTAGCTCCAAATGGGTAAAAGCTGCTATGATGAGCGAAAAGAAAAGTGAAGTGGCAGGTTCCAAGTTGTGCATAAGAGGTGGAGAAGAAAAATTTATCGGATCTATGGCAACTGATGCAAGTCTCAACTTGTTAGTGCCAGAATCTGATTAACTTTATTGTAAATAACTTTTTGTCTAATTTATATTCTGTATTTATATTTTTTATG
>UCQR01074292.1:2124-14545 GCA_900474235.1 Cecidostiba semifascia
CTCATTTATAAAAAAAATTAATACAACGATTGTGCTTATTCTAGATAAATATGTATTTCCTGAGAAAATAAAACTTTTCTTGCTCAATCTAAAATTTAAAAATTCCATAGTTCATAGTTGAAAAATCAAAGTCATCAGTTGAGATTCACCACAGTTCCTCATCACACGAAGTAAATAATAATCCTATAATAATAACAATGTAATTAAATAAAAGTATATCGACAGAAGATGCGCAGTATTCATGGGCAGCTGTGACTGTACAGCATTCACATATAAGTATAACAAAGACTCAAGCCGACGAGCGGTTTCTTGCATGTTGTCGACTCGGCTTTCTTTTTCGTTGTTATGAACACAATTTGTTAATCATGGTATAATAATCATTTTTTTTTATATGGAAGAAAAGTGAGAAAAATTCCTTTTCTTCGGTTCACTCACACTTGCTCTCACGTTCTCGCATGTTTTCACAGTTTGAGGAAAATCATCATCATGACGTTTAAGCTACTTTTAAATAAAATTCTTTCCCGCGCATTCATGGGCAGCTTGTTCAATCGTCAGGGAAAAAAAATCTGCTTACTCTCTTTTATTGTTAATGCATTATATAGTTATTATGATTTTTTTTTTACCATGGTGTGTATTCAATTTTGATTGTACTATCGTTATCGTAACGAACATTGTTAAAATGTCGATAGCGAGTCAAAGAAATTTATGAAATCTCAGTAGATGTTTCGGTTAGAAGGACCATCAGACGGTGATCCGGATACTACAATGATCGTCACGGGGTATCCACAATTACGTTAATTATTTATTATATTTTGACCTGCTTGGTCACAATAAAACATTGTGTACATGCGTGTTTCTTTTCACAGGGACTTTTGAACATATTCTCGGCCAAAAAGATGAAAAGGCACTATATGTAGTTGCTCTTATTAGTTTGTATGGCTTTTTATTATCGGCAGACCAGCTGACCGCAGCAAAGCGATTACTGCACCGCATTGTTGTAGAACTACCAACGACAAGCTTAAGGTTTATACAATAAGGGACTATCGATTTTCTCATCGATTCAAACTCTTTCTCTCCTCGGATCTTCCTCACTGTCTTTCGGATGTCTCCACAAGACAAGAGACGGTGCTGGTGTTTCCAAGTTTCGTCTTTCGTCTGACACAAAAAATTCAACGACCATAATGTCAAGTTAACGTTTGTTCAGCTCGGATCGAAAATAGCGCATTTTTGCTCTAAAAATACCGATGACAGTAGCAGAGTGAAAGCCAAACTCCGAAAGACCAGTCTACCGTCTCCCGCTGTTCGCAGGCACCCCCTCAACTCATGGATATCCTGCCGGCTCCACTTTTGGCTGTTGGCTTCTGGGCCTGTTGCTGGGCAGCTGGAGTTGGTGCAGCCGGAGACGGCGCAGCGGTTATTTCCTCCTCCTGGTGTAGAACAGCCTCGACGGACTTCTTGTACTTGCCGACGAGCTCGGGCAGATCGTAGGCAATGGCGACGTCGAGCCTGTTAATAGGACAGCCACGGAAGTAGGTGCAGGTCGTGCTGAGCAGTGGGAACTCGTAGAGGGGATTCAGTCGGAAGAAGTCCCGGTAGACGTCCGGGTCGGGTAGATCGTAACGAGAGATGTTGGTCAGAGTGCTCAGGCCTTCGTAGATGTGGTAGTCCTGTGGGTTCTCGATGATGCGATCGCTTATGTCCTTCTTCTTGGCGAAGAAGCTCTTGTGATTGTAGTAGGTCGTCAGGTAGCAGTCCACCATCTTGGCGTGGTTGCGCACTCGTACCTATACGATATATATTTGTCAAATTGAAATCGATAATGGTAGATGTTCGCGTCGAACGTATATGGATTTGTTCGTGAACTCACAGCGAATCTCCTGGCGCTGGCGATTTTGTGTTCGACCCTTTTGTCTACGGCGGAACGTAGGTCGCGCAGGAAGGCTCGTTCCTGGGCGTAGAGCAGCCTCGTGGGTGCGCCGGCCTCGTACGGTATGGACCAGAGCGACGCCGAGTACATTACCGGCGGCTCGGCGCTGGACATCAACGGTGAGATGTTCCAGATCAGTGCTCCTTGGACTCGCATCAGCTCCTCTGGTTTCACTTGGTCGGCCTTGTTCAGAATGATTCTGGTCTATTGGGACGATTGATCGTTATTAGTAACATACTATCCTTTCAAGTCGATTGTGTGATTCTATTAGTTACCTGGTATTCGCGTCCTTTGAGCTGATCGAGAATAGCCTCGGTTTCGGGTCCGACGTCGAGCTTCGATGGGTCGTAGACAAGGAAGATGATGTCTGCCCTGTCGATGAACCACTGGCAGGCGTCGTTGAACGGGAAGAGTCTTTGCACTTGTTTTCTAATTTCCAAGATTCCGGGTATCTCAACGATGTTCACCTGTTGAATTGTGCAGCATTATTATTATTATTATTATTATTATTATTAGCTCATCAAACGTAATATTTATAGCATAGTAGAATCGTACCTTTTCGAGCAATTTGCTTTTGAGCTTGTAACCCTTGAGACGATCGAGCAGGCCTTGACCGAATTTCTGAAGTCCCGAGAAAGTCCAATCTGCTGCCAGTTGCGTACCATCCAGTACTTCCTCCTCCTCTCCGTGCATCAGGATGTTGAAGTACGCAGGAGATGGTTCCGCACCTAGGAACAACGACTTGTCCTTAACACGTTTCATAATCTAACAATGAATTAAGATGGATGAACGTTTGACACTGACCTGTTCTCAGAGAAGTGGGTTTGTATTCAATGTCGAGCAAGTAGTTGATGATCGATGATTTTCCTCCGCTCCACGGGCCCATGAATAATACCAGGGGTTTCGAGAAAATTTCTGGGTCTGAAAGCGCAATATCCTCATCAGTTTATAATTGCATACAATTTCTAAATTAAAGGAAGCTGAGCAAAAAGCATAGCGAACCTCCGAAGTGACGGTTGCTGAGATCTCGATACTTGTACAGAGTTTCCAGGGGTTTGATCGCGTTATCGTACAGTCTCTTCAGGTCCTTGAGCACGACGTCGGCCACCTTCCCGACCGCCTGCTCCTTGAGCTCGTTCTCATCGTCCAGCTTCAGCAACTGATTGATGTGATCCCTGGGTCTCAGGATCTCAGGAATCTCAATCTCCATGATCAGCTCCTCTTCTTCGGGTCTCGATTCCTCGCTTTCGCCCTCGGTCTCTTCCTCACCTTCAGCTTCTCCCTCGGCTTCACCTGCTGAAGAAGAAATTTTACAAAGTAGCATCAGCTTTCATCTCAAGAGCGATTTTCCTATCAGGATACCAACCAGCTTCTCCAGATTTTTCAGCCTCTTCCTCCTCGGCCTCTCCGCTAGCGGCCTCCTCGGTTTTCCCATCATCCTCGGCATCCTTGGCCTCCTCGCTGGCCTCAGCTGTTTCCGGTTCCTGCTCGACAGAAGCAGCCTCTTCGGCCACGACTTCCTCCTCCTCTACCGATTTTTTGTCATCCTCCTCCTCTTTGCTATCTCCTTCCTTTTGATCATCGTCGTCACCAGCGGTAGCTTCCTCTTCCACGGACTCGGCTGTTTCCTCAGCGTCCTCCTTCGAGTCTGCAGCAGCTTCCTCTTCGGTGGACTTGTCCTCCTCTCCGCTCTTGGCATCTCCCTCCTCCTCTTCGGCCGTCTGCTCGGTGGACTCCTCGACGTTATCGCCTTCGGGACCATCATCAGCATCGTCGGTGACCTCCTGGGTCTCTTCGTTCTCATCTTGGGCGGAAGTCTCGTCTCCTTCCTTCTGCTCGCCGGACTCGTCCTCGGCTACGGTGGACTCTTCTTCTGCAGCCTCAGCTGACTCGCCGCCCTCGGACGGTTCCTCTTCTGCCTCCTTGGAATCACCCGCATCAGCTTCTGCAAAAATAATTTGATATTACCATTGTTTTTTTTTTAAAGATAAATCAATTCTACAAAGTTTTGTCGATGCGCCTGGTGACGACGAACCTTTCGATTTGTCATCGTCCTCCTTGGAATCAGCAGCAGCTGTTTCACCTTCCTCATCGCCGACCACCTGAACCGAGCCGTTCTCCTGGTCGTCTTCTTCCGCGCTGGTTATCTCGACCGTCTCCACCTGTTCCTGATTGACCTCGTTCTCGTTTTCATCGCTTTTGTCGTCCCCTTCGTTGTCGCCTCCTTCATCTCCTCCTTCCTCCGCCGAAACATCGCGTTTCTCCCTGCTTCCCGATTCTTCGTCCTGAGGAACGAATTTTCTCGTCGTGAGTATCAAACTGTATACATCGCTCGTGTCTTAAAATATTCCTCTCGTCGCGAATTTTAACAAATACTTTCCTTTGCTCGCCGGTGTCGAATGTCATAAAATCTCGTCGGACTAACGAAAGTATTTTCGTCAACGCGAGATGATTCAGCCCGTATATACTATGTACACGTGCTCTATACTGTCATCGCCGGCACGAGTGCAACGAAGAAATAAATAAATTTTCATTCGAAAAGAAAAAGTTTAATAATGTAAGTGTATATAATAAGAAAAGATTAAAGGCAAGCACAGAGCGCGATCGCGTAAGCGCGCGAGGGTCGAGAGCGCATCGTCGCTTAAAAATAGACGGAAACCTGTTAAACCTTAAAATATCCAGCGAAGCGCCGCGCAGAATGTGCCCGCACGGCGTGAACGTTACATAAATATATATCGTACGACGTATAAGCGTCGTCGTGCGGCTGTGTTCGTGAAATCACCGAGAACACGCGATCGTCTATCAAGGACTCGTCGTCTCGTTTAAATAAGATACTTTTTCCTTTGATGTACGTATATATAAGGTACTCATTTTTTTCTCCCCTCTATTTTCACCGACCAGCGACAAAGTATTGAATTTCGATGCACAGCTGCAAAACCGCGCGCGAGAATAATTTTCGACTACTCATAGAGAAGAAGCAGCTCGTCGCGCATCGCTCGCTGCTGGCGCTTGTGAATTTGTTATTTCGAGAGTTTGAGGTTACAGTCTAGTTATCTCGGAATCTGTGTGTGTATATGTTAAATTTGACTCGGGAGCGATTTTTGATTTAATAGAGGATGAACTTACAGTTTCGTTTGCATCGGCGGCCGTGTCCTCCCCTGGCCCTTCGTCGTTGTCGTCGTTAGCAGCTTCTGCGTCCTCGGCGCTAGTCTGCTCCTGAGATCCTTCTAAAGAAATTCACAATCTGGCTTTAGCAATGATTTGATTCAATTACTACTACAATTCACATTATACACGTGCTTACGGTATAGACGAAGCTTTTTCTATTTTCATTTCGACTGACGTCTATTTAAAATCTATGCATTTAAATAGATGTTTATTTTTCAAGCATATTATATATGCGTAATATCAAAGGATCCGCAAGCTATTACGACGTTAAGAGCTGACAAATTTTCTACACGTCTGAGCGTAACCGATGCCAAAATTAAGCAACTTTATGTTGGGGAGATGTTGTTAGGTTTTTGATAGACATGCATTAAATGGTAAATATCGCTAAGCAGATCTGCGCTGATGATAGGTATAGTCTGTATATCTAAATATCGATATTATTAGATTGATTTAAACATGGTTTGAGTTGCATATATAAAGTATTAGAATTTTGTGTGTTAGTTCTTAAATTGAACGCCAGTTCGTACCCTCAAACTTTACCTGTGCCCAAATCCTTCAAAGCTTTCTCAATGTAAGGCCGACATTGGTCCTCCGAGGGAACTTTTTCTAGCTCTTCGCCTTGCACACCTGACCAAACCAGTTGTTTTGTTTTTTATTTAGAAAATTGATTACACATTCTTCTCGATGGAATCGACTGTGATAGAGGAAAGTAGCAGCACATCATTCGTTACTAACTCATCGATAAAGCTTAGTCATTATACAGACATTCGAGCATGACTCAGTCGTACATTACTAATCATACAAGGCTTTCGCGTATTTTGAAAACCGAACTGATTCCCCATCCAAACAAATACTAGTACAGAGTTGAGCCGTGCGTTTCATTTCTATACCTGAATGCATGGATTGTTAGACACACAAACGCATTCTATCACCAAAAATATCCTAGCTTTATAATACGATCTCAATCAAGCATGAAAATCAGTTGTAAAGTTAGTCCTTCAAATAGCACACTTTAAGTAATCCCATCTTAAATCTGACAAAGTAGCGAATTTCTCCACTTACAATCGCCGGACAAAAAGGAGTTTGAAACCAAACGGCATAGAGCTGTCTAGTACCCTTAAAATTTTCGGCGATTTCGCAGAGACGACAGCAGCGGCAGCATCAGTAGCAATCCCGGGGCGTCGAGAAAACTCGCGAGGATTTCGGCCGGGGAAAATGCCGATTTACTCTTAGGTGATACCTGGGCCGAGGCCGAATATTCTAAGTTTAGCAGCCGTGGGTAGGCGGCTACTCTCGACGAGCTCACTCTTGGAAACAGTTTCTGCGTTTGTTCGCATTCACGAGGCATTCGCTTGTGTTCTATATTTTTCTGCTGATAATGAAATTAATTTTTTTTTTTTGTTTTTGGAGCAGGTTTTCACGTGCATAGGTTTTCACTCGCTAGTTTGTTAAAAGTTTGTTTCCCATACAGTGTGCGTATAAAATACGCTTTTACGCATTCTGCAAATTTAAAAAGTTGCTTTTACTATCGTTCGATACACGTACGAAAGATGATTCTATACTCGTGCTGGAATCAACATTTTCGCACTTGTATCGAAATGAACTATAACGAGTTAGAAAACGCTCAACAATTTATCAACAGTAAAAGCCGTTTACTAATAAAAGTCGTGCTTGATGTTTCTGGTGAAAAAATAAAATCACTTGTAAAGCTTTAAATTCGAAACTTCACGAAGAAAGGAAAAGTAGCTACAGTTACATAAAAATAATCATAAAAATCAACAAAGCTCCTTTGAAGTTTCAACTAGAAAAACAAAACAAGATATATGCCTGTGACTTTGACACTTCCAGCGCGCGCATTCAAACGCGCGCGGGCGCTAGGTTAAGCCTTGGTCGTTTTTATAATTAACGTCGCCGACCTGACCGTGATCGGTGCTGCCGAGAAAGCGGTGGCTAAGAAGAAGAAGAAGAAGAAGAAGAAGGGGTGGGGATCTCCAATGTCAAAATTGTTTCGCTAGATCGGCAAGACAGAGTCTCTGGAGACTAGCTCGCCGGTGAGCGCAAGCTTGGCAAGGTTCCGCCGTCGAGCGGAGGGGAGGTTAAAGATAGAAAGGGATCGACGGCTGCTGCAAGCTCTATACGAGCTTTCGCTCACTTGGGTTGCTGTCGCAAATTTCTCGCGTCGCAGATGTGTGTACTCAAATTATTGAGAAAATTTAATTTTTTTTTTTTTCATTTATAGGAAACTGCAGAGAGCTATGGGAAAGAATGTAAAAATTATTAAGAGAAAATTTATTTCAAAATGAAAATAATGAAGTATAAGCTTCAGAGAATGTGATCTTCATTGAAGATATGAAGTTTTAAACAGACATCATTTGGCTTCGTGGGTATTCAAACTGTTAGAAATACATAATTATAGACTATTTTAAAAATAGTCAACAATCAGTTCACTGTATAATCAATTTGGATCGAATATCGCAATTGTATAACTTAAAACGTATACATTAATTACTGATGAGTCAAAAATCAGCAGATTTATTATCGAGATATATAATTCTCGATTGCAACTTTGAAGTTGTTTGTGACTCGAGAGATATTTCAAAAGTATACTTAGCATCATTAGATGGACGAAAATAGAAATGAAAAGTTACAAAAATATAGCAAATATTATAAGAGGGCAGATCCTGGTACTCTTTCGTTTTTTTTTATTTCACTGAGGTGCGATTCGCCAAAACATAACCTAAAGAAATTATACCACTACACAAATCAGTCTAATTAGAAACAGTATAATTGTTCAGACAAAAATCAAATGCGTCACTGAAAGAAGTCGTTACCTTTTCAATCTTCTTCCGATCCACCGGGCCAACTTTTAACCCGCAACACAATTTTGCACTAGTGTTCTCACTTAAAGCAGAACAAAAACTCGAGGTTTTCGGCTATATTCCTAATTACATTGTCGGGGCTATTAGTCAACGTTACGCTATTCGAGCCATATACTCTCTTACGTAATTGGCGCGCGTGCATGCCACTGTCACTTGGTCCAAAAATCTTAATCTCAATAATATAATCTTTGTGAAAAAAATAAGTCTGCGCACTTCTTTCGAACCGCGATTTTGATTTATTGCTCTCGTGTTACATAAAAGATGGATTTAATTTATTTTTAAAAATTCGTACACACTTCGAGTTTTGAATCTATTTTATGAACGTGACGCGCTCGAAACCGCAGTTGCGAAAAACTTTGAATCTTCACTGGCCTCGTTATGTAATATCGCGGGGAACCGATCTGTTCGCAAGGGAAATTCGAAAATAGTTTTATTTTCTTTCTCATATTCTAAAAAAAAAAAATTAGAGTAGAAATTCCGGCATAAATTAAATTTCTTTTTGTGTGTAATTGAGTGTTTTTTTTTTTAAGAATGAAGTGTATAAAACGCAGTTTGGCTTTTAAAGGAATATGGTGATACTCGAAGTAGAAACTGACGAGTTTGTCAAGACGCGTATATGATTTTATACTCACCATATTGCTTTATAAATTTAAATTGCTTCTTAATATCGGTATTCCTTATAGCACACTCGTTTCAGATTCAAAACACTCAGATTTCATTCAATTTTTCGCAAGCACTCGTAAAAAAGCACTGATCAAAAAACACCCACCCCTGTATAATCACAATGAAACTTCACACGCCGAAAGATGCGCGCTCTTTCTCTCTTTCTCTATCTCTTATAATATCACAGTCGATTCGTCGAAATCTTCTGGCGATCGAAGAAATAATATACCCTGCAAGGTCACGGCTAGAAGGCTCAGTAGGAGGCCCGCGACGATGATCGCGGGTCTCATCCGCGAGCCCGTCATAATGTCAACGTCTCCAACACGCGACGACGCACACTGTGATGCCGCGCAAGCTCGCAAGCTCGCAAGCGCGGTTCCTCTCTCTCTCCCGTCGGTTTCCTCTCTTTTGGACGTAGACGGGGATAGTGTGTGTGAGAGAGAAAGGGATATAGGCAGAGAGAGAGAGAGAAGAAGAGCCAACTGGCCCGTCGAAAAGCATCGGCAGTCGAGATTCACGCGCTGATCTAGGCTCGCAGAGGGAGAGGGATGTCAGGGGCGGGGATTGCGCTTGTTGGGAGCAAGCTCTCGGTATATCAAACAACTGCTTTTCTTATTTACTCGATCAGCTGTTTATTCATTGATCGGCGAGGCTTGTTGATAGATTGGAAATTCAACCTGGAGATTTTTTTTTCTTCTTTAAGAGGAAATGTTTGATCCACTACTTGTAGCCTTTTTCTCACTGAGATTTCTATTTATTGACCTAGTGTCGCGAGAGAGAACGCGTAATCGACGACTTTGACCGTTGCTCTCTTTTCAACGTTACGCATATCAGGTCGCCATGCAACATTCATTCAGTATAGTCTCGACATACATATCCTTTTATTTTGTATACTTCCTCGCCAAATTATTAGTAGAATCGTTGTTCATCGAAATCGACCTTGCAGATCTCAATAAAATTCACTTACACGAAAAAAAAAAAACAAACAAAATCGTGATCTCTCTGTCAATGTACCCCAGGGCAGCTTGCAACGAGCGGCGGCCAATGGCACATGCCATTGTTTCGCTTGCCACCGCATGCCGATGATCGGTCGCACAACCCTGTCCATCCATCCGCGTTAGCTTCTTCCTCTCGTCGGTCGTTGCTCGCTATTTCGCTCGTCTATTACGAGATATACACGTCGATCGCGGCTTTCTCTTTTGACACGCGAACGCGAGAGCTTTCGGGACAGAGAGAGAGAGAGAGAGAGAGAGATAGATAGAGAGAAATAGAATGAGAGACAGAATAAGAGAGAGGATTTCGAATGTGCCAAATATAAAGTAGAGAGCGGTCAGTGCCTGCGAGCGGCCGCCAGTATATAAGACTCTCTCGGCTCGACGCGAAATTGGGGCTTTCTATTTGCGTAGTTCCTTGGACTTTTTTCGCGGTTAACTTTGGAACTTTTGTTAATAGCTTTCTTGAGAAACGCCTGATGCGTGCGCCCGGATGATGGAGGCGTTGATGTGTCCTCAGCGTATACAGCTTTGTACTCTGTTCTCTTCTCTTGTTTTTCTGCTATTTGAAAAGTTTTACAAGTTTTGCGGTAACAGTCTGTGATACTTGTTAACGATCGTGGAATTGACGTGTTTTGAATTACACTCGTTTTTTTTTTTAAACAATTTTTCACTCACAAATTATTTCTACAATATTCATCAGAAAATCTCCTCGCATCACGTTCCCTTTACCTCGGCCGCTTTCCCGTTGCGTCAGAAAAAGAGAGAGAGAACCGCTCTGCAAGCTTCTTGCGATTTTAGCGGGACGCTCGAAAATATGAGAGCAAGGTCGTATACGCGCGTGCAACGGAAGAGATGAGTCGTGCGCTCGGCGACCGACTTTTTTTTTTCTAGACTACAAGATCGGCATTCGTTAAGAGAGTTTTTCAGAGCTTTTCTGAGTTGAAAAATGGGCTGATGGAGTATTCTAGAGGTCGTGGATTAGGCGGTTGAGATATACGACACGGAGCGTTCCATCCAACGCGTCTGTTACTACTGATGGTGTGTATTATAGTAGGGATAGCTTCATTCATAATCTCAGAAAGTTGTGTTAATTTTTTCCAAAAATTAATCTTCTAGATTGAACATCAATTTATGATTACAAAATAGATATCGATCTTTATCATGTTTTGACACGATTATAAAATATAATCGTATATTAAGTATTATACGTTATAATGAAGCCGTCAAAGCCAGCAATTTGCGTCGGAAAATTAATCTAGCATCAAAGAAGCAGAAGAAAACCGATTAGCCGTAAAGATATTTCCTTCGCGCAAAAAGCCCACGTCGAGGAAAGAAGGTAAAAGCGCACGAGGTGGAAGAGATGGAATAAAGAGAGAGTGAGAGACGGAGAGCATCAGCGCTTTTATATTTAGACCGCGTCCGGGCTAAGCCGACGAATAAAGTGGCTCTAGCTATGCGCATATATTAGTCGCGAGGCATCCCTTCTGTTTTTCGTGCACTTATTAAGACTTTTCGCTTACACTTTCTTTTTTAATCTAACTTCTGTCCTATAAAGATCGTCGGAGATTATGCAAAACGAGCTGCATCAGAGCTGTGAGGAACGTTTATTATTCTATAAAGATGCACGTATAATGTAAAACATCAAATGTCAAGTTTGGTGATTCCGGGAACACTATATTTTGCGTATACATAAATCGCAGGGAGTTGTGAAAGCTCGGCGTCATTTGATTGATGTGGAGAAAATGACACGTGTTTATATACCTAACGCGTGAGGGAAAACAGTTGTTGGGTCACGCGTAGTTGCGGTAAAAATAAGCAAACGCCGTTTTGGAAGATGCCGTGTTTCCGCTATTAAATTTATACGATCGATTTGGAAATTTCATCGAATCGCTCGTCATTCGTGAAAATCAATCGGTTTTACCCATCTCCTATACTCAGCGAATAAGCCGTTAAAATTTTACTCAAACTTTCGCATCGTAAACAACATCTGCGGACTATTACTGTATAAGCCGCAAACGGTATAAACAAACAAACAAGCAAGAAAGTAAGCAGCCAACCTTCTCCCTCGCTCGTACATCATCAAAGTTCAAAGCGAAATAACTCTCTGTATAAAATCCTCCGTCTGGCTTTCTCATAAAGTCTCCCAGCACAGCTAAAATCCACATCGGCAATTATATATCTCCAACGGCATAGTAGCAAATATCGAGCTTATAACTAAGACTCCCGGCGCGACGTCGTCTATACGCGCCGCAGCGGCCAATTGGTCGGTTCGCCGTCTATTATTAAAGTCCCGTCGCGGAGGTCGTATACGCTGTTTCGCGTCACTGTGATTTAGCGCTTGGACCTCTTCCCCGAGACGATACAGCTCACGAGGACTATTACTGCTTATGACGTAGGATCGGCAGTGACGCTGACATGAGATACCGTGACCGTCTGCTGCGTCGGCTTTTTTTTTGGGGCTTCGCCTCTTCTTCCTGGTTCGTCATCTCGGTTTTTACTTGGGTTATGATGCCAGAGCCGAGTTAATCTGTTCTGCTCGATTTTTCGCGAGTAGAGAGGATCATATGGAAATTGGCAGCGTTTTTGTACTCGCGCGTATTGTGTACCTTCGAATATTAGCAAGCACGACAAAGAAACGCAATACATAAATTTTAATTGTTTTATCGTTGTTTGTTACAGGCGCGTAAGATCGAGGAGCACAAGCGCAAGAAGGAACGCAAGCAGCTGGAACGCCAAGAGCGCGAGAAGCAGGAGCGACTGAGGAAGATACGCGAAGCTCAGGCCAAGGC
>UCQR01074292.1:16390-39007 GCA_900474235.1 Cecidostiba semifascia
CGACTACGCTGCTGCTGCTGAACGTTCAGTTTGACCTTGCGTCTTCGGTAGCGGTGATTCGGCTTGCTCTTTTCGCTCCAGGCTTTAGGTTTGAACCTAAAATATTACTGTGTATAAATATATAGTAAACGATTAGACTCGAATGTAAAAGTTAAAGCAAGTTCAAGGACGCTCAACGATACCTGGAAGCAAACTTTTTGGACCATCTGTGTCGTCAGTTGAGTGGATGATCGCTGTGAAGTGTCCTGTAACACTTGTTCCACGCCTCAAGCAGCATCACGCAACTGTGAAACCGATAGAAGATGAGCAGAGGCAGACCGATCCTCGAGATTACACCCCAGGCTAGTACACCGAAGAACTGTAGTTGGAGCTCCTGTGATATCCAGTTTTGTGTCACCACGGTGTCGAAAGCCCACAGCACCGCTGAAAGAATAAAAATGGTTAAACATACAGATTTAGGATACACTCACGCTTGGGCCTAATGGCGCGAAATCGTATCTGATAATACCATTGCTAAACAGTAAGAAGGTGATGATCTGTCTGCCGGGTTTGGCCATAATTTGGAAGCGCGTGATGCAGCATCTCTTTGAAGCCTCTGCTATCAAAGTACTTTGGGCGAAGCACTGAAGCAGTTGAAGCACGGACACAGAGAGAAGCATCGTGTGCCTTCCCCGCATTTCTTCAACTTCTGGATTAGGTTCAGCTTCATCAGTTTGCTGAAAACGTAACAAACAAATGACACCTGCCTCTCCCTGCACTCAATTTACACTCCTCACGTACGTACCGGTAGGGTAGCCAGCGAGCAGGCGCACACGACGATGGTGAACACCGAGTAAAGCTGCACTCCGAAGAGCGCGACGTTCGACAGCAGAGAATCAAGCGCAGCGGGTGCCCTCGTAACGACGGACATCTGTCTGATCTGCACAAGGCCACTGCCGGTCATAAGACCGCTAAGGGTCAGGATGCCGATCAGTGTGCCACAGGTCAGCCAGGACAATGTGGCCGGTGGAAAGTTGGGCTCCTCGCGCACTACCAGGAAAATCAGGATGACGACGATGCCCGCAACCATGCAGAGAATACCCATGAAGAGGCCTTTGCTCGAGCCGTCGCAGCCGATGCGGCCCGAGCTCGGAAGATCCTTCATGCTGTGGAATTTCTTATGAAGCAGGCGACTCGACCGACCGACGTTTTGGCCCATCACGAACGTTACTGCTGCTGCTATAAGACTGCAAGGTACAACCATGATTTATGCAGCTGTATAACGGAAAGTTTTTTTTATTATTATTCAAAGCAACAGGCATTCCACATACCTGAACTGAACGATGAACGGATAAAGGAAGGGCATACTGGAGGTCCACAACTGGCCCAACGAATTCGTGTTAAGGCACTCCTGCAGCGCTACCACCTGCGAAATCTGCTCCTGAGAAATCGGCTCGTACCTCGGTAACGGCGTGTGATCTTCATTCTGCGGGACTTCTAAAAATCAAACTTTCGTGAGTACAATGTGTCATCAGTCGAAAAAAATCAGAGCCAAAGAAGAAGCTCACCGCTAGATTCGATAGTCTGCCTGGTGAGCGAGCCAGGAAATCTTCTGAGACTAAGGGGCGACGTATCAGTGAGAGGTCCTCGCTGAGCCACGTGCACGTAGTACGTCCACTCCTGTGCCGAGTCCCAGATGACTAATCGGGCCCAGACGGCGATGTTCGTCGCGGCGAGATGCGTGAAGCCGAAACGCGCCGCCAGTCCAAACCTCTCCACCAGCACCTGCATAACAAAATTAACCGCATCGATTTCACATATTCTGCGATCATTTGAAATGATTAATTAATTTCAAAAGCTCGTGCTCATTACCTGCGAGTTGACGAAGAGGAAGTGCATCTGCAGGAAGGTGAATAGCCCGTGCAAGACCGGATGGACGAAGATAACGTCGCTGAGGCACTCGGCGCCTTGCATCATCGAGTGCATCGCCATTTCCAGACCATTGAAAACCAACGTTGCCAGGCCAAAGACTAGAATAAAACAGAAAGAAAGGAGCTAAGTCAATCGTGTGTCTAAAATTGTTCATATAAAATAGAAAGAGACTCACGCAGAGCACCGACACGAATGTAAAAGCTGGTTGGCGCCGTTCTTGCCCTTGATATATGGGCGAGCTTGAGCGAGCCGAACCTCGTGAGAGAGGCACCGCCGAGCTCAGCATCGCGGAGACCAGAACCACCCCTCATACTGCCGCAGCTGTCCACCAGCACCCAGATGTAGATGCCGATTATCACCGCGATGCTTCCCACGTACATGTACATCAGAAAGATGCCCTGATGCACGAAAAGAACATACAATTTTCAATTTTCTATTGAAGAAACTAGTTCGGCGACTGAATAAACACCATATGTTTATTCAGTCGCAGTAAAAAAATCAATCAGCGGAATACGACGTGTAAGTACAAACGAACTCTATATAGCCGCGAGCTCGCATAAGCGTGACTCCACGAATCTTTTCTCCAGGCAATAATCGCTCATTTCAAAGCTGCTGCACGCGAATTGCCGCTAGATTGATTTTCAATGGGGGGCAAGATATGCATGTATAAAACTTGCGCAGCTGTTTTTCTGGGGCAGTTCGCCAGCAGCAGCAGCAGCAGCCGTGTAACGCAAAACAATCGGCTGATTCATCGGGACTTAATCGAGCGGTTAGCTCTAACCTGTTTCGTTGCACACGCGATTTATACACGGACTTGCGGAGTGTATAGCTTGAATTTTATTTGTATATTCATTTAATATATAGAAGAAAAAATTAGCAATGCAATGCGGTTTTTTTGAAGGACTGTTTGGATACTACTTGAAATACGACTGTATATACAGTTGAAAGCGCACGACTGCTGAGAAAAAAAAAAAATCGGTAAAACTCTGGATGGATTGATTCTTGTCGTGCGTTTTCTTTGCAGGCATCAGCTTTTGTATAGTTTGAGTCATTACCCTGCTACAAACGTTTTAGAGGTATTTGAAATAGTAGAAAAAGAACTTTTCATTTGAAGAAAGTGCATGGGCGTTGTAACTGAAAATTTACGACGAAAAGTGAGTGTTCTTTGAAACAAACAATGACTTGAGCCTTGGACAGAAGAAGATATTAACAATGACTGACCACATGTCAGGCGTTTTGAATGAATCGTTTCCCTACGCACACTTTTCTGCGTTTAACGGATTATAGAATACGGTGACAAGCGGACAATTTGTTATCGCGTATTCACGCGTATAAAGTCGTGAGAATTTACGGACGTGCGGAAACGCGTGTCACCATACTCTTCTCTGAACATCGACCTATCCCTCATCAGTTATAACCGCGTGTGGCAAAGAGAAAAAATTGCGATACTCAATAATAATAACTAAATTCATCCAAGCAAATATCGCGTACCTATTCACACGATACCTTTTATACCAATCAAACAACTGTCTTGACCGTATTCCCATTCAATTAATATGCAACTTATCAAAATCGATTTCTGAAAACCAGTTAAGAAACAACATTTCTTTCCAAGAACACTCGATCGGCACACCAATAATCGTCAATAGCTCAGTGCTCCTGAAAATTGCATCTCGCTACAAATCACACACACCTGCAATCAAGCATCCTCACGCGTTCGGCAACATTGCAATCCAACAACTGCCGTATTATCATACACACACACAGACGCAGAAACATTTCGCGTCACGCTCGAGACGATCCGCTATATGATCAAATCCCAATACCGACAAACACACACACACACTTTTCTTCCGGCCTCGTGTGCAAAAGCCCATAGATTTCTCTCGACTTTTATATACAGCGAGCGTTTTACGATCGAGAAATCGACGGGCTATATAAGATCCGATCGAGCAGTATAGTATTTATTTTCACGGCTGTTAATTGCGCGCGCGCGGGAGGACGATTATCGCGCGCCGGCGAACGTTATGGTAACGGCTCGCTGCGGCTCGATCGATCGAAAGGTGAAGGTATTTCCTTATAACATGTGAAACGCGCTTGAGAGGGATACAGTCGATTTTTATCGGCGATTTTCGTAATGCCGATCGTTTCGATTCAAAGTGCGCTCGCGGGAAACTGTTCGGTATTTCAAGTCCTGCGTGTTATAGGATATAAGATTTTTCGTGCTACCGCTGCTGCTGCAGCGCGGGAATTAATAACGCGAGTAATTTCCTTATGCCAGGTTGGCGTGTGCTGTATAGCTGTAATTTTCGCCGTTATATGCCGGCAGTTTGTCTACTTCGAGGCGCGATCGTCCGAGGAAAACGGAATTTGCGTAAACAGATGTAAGAGATCTTTCAAGCTTGTGCATTGAGTAATAAAAGGAGTGAAACTATAACAATTATAAGATTGTGTTTTTTTTTTGCTGTTGTTGTTGTTCTCTTAAAAGAATGCGATGCTAAAAGTAACAAGAAACACCTCAATTAAAAGTAAGTTATACACGCATGCTTGGGCGTCCTCGAAATTATATACTTATGGTCTGAGCCGTATTAGGCAACGGTTCGCGAGCACCGATTTTGGAATCGACGAGAGAAGAGAAAGCGTTAAGGTTTTTCGACGGGCTCGCGTGTGATTTTAACAAACGAGGAAAATATTCAAATCAGGGAATTCCTGGCGCACGCGATGCGTGGATTATTGGCTACTTCATCATAAATATATATGTATATGTGTACCTGAAGACTGAGCAGTGGCACGGGCGTGTCCATGACCTCGGCCAGACACAGCGCCATCGTTAAGACGACGACCAGCTCACCGTAGACGTTCGACAGGACCACCCATAATTGTGAACTGCGGGAAATCATAAATATGTCAGTCAAGAGGAACGATTCACTCCAGTATTTTTTGTTTTATTAAATTAATTGAATTTAATTTAAACGTTAAAACCATCGCAATATACTTGTAAGATTTACATGAAACTCACAATGGCTCTGAGTGATCCAACAGATCGTCGGGGGTCCTAGACCTGGCGAGTATCCTTGATACGAGTGACTTGGGTGGTGGCGAATGGGAACGAATTGGAGCATCCCGACCACCCCCTGTAGGCGACGAATCGCCATCCCCAGTTGCGCTACTTCGCTCCGCCCGGCCGGAGGAGGCACCATTGTTGTTATTGCTGCTATTACCAGCCGCCCCTCCCGGCCCGCCATCCACCGTTCCGCCCGTCGTACTTCCGGTCTCGTTCAGACTGTCCTTGTCATGCTGCTCGTTGCTTGCTGAAATTCAAAATTAACACCTTTATCACTTTCCATTACGGCTTATTTCGTTATTTTAGTATGATATGATTAATGGTGGAAACTGTAAATTATACACATCAACACGTAGGTATACTTGTAATTCAATGTAACGTGCTATACAACAACGCTTTTTACGAATGTTATAGACACTTGAACGTTGTATCGTGTGGTATTTCGTTACTAATTAGCGGGGTATATCTGTATATCTAAGCGGCAATCGGAATGAGACGAGAGTTGCTCGTTTTAAACGAAAGTGTATATATACGTATAGTACAGAGGGAGGAGAAAACTACGCGAACAAATTTTCCAAGCTGAACGAATTTATGTATAGTCCTCGTAAATAATAAACAGACCGATAAGATCTGCGGTCGTTACTCAAATTTTTTCATTCTCTAATTATATTATAACACTTTTTTTTATTTTTCTAACGATATAATTAACGCTCAAACAAACCCGAAAAGTTTCGTTCACTACTCCGCACCACGAGCAATCTCTGAAATCACTTAATCCATGCAGTTTAATTATACGCAAGTATAAATAAAATCTCAAGGGTGCACTCAGCGCATCCGTCATTAATTATACAATCCCCTTGGCAAAAGCAAGACGAATTAGCTCGAAAAAAAAATACAACTTTTTACATAATATATGGAACGGACTAGCGCGCGTCATCCTTTTTTTTCCCTCAGTTTTCCTTTCTTTGTCGTCTGACTGCACACCATATGTACATTATGATATATATAGTTTGCGTGATGATGATCACGCATCAGAGACAACGGAGAGTAGCCGCTGGATGTTGATGCTGGATGTGGTTTGGCAGATGGATCATGAAAAAGTTCACGGGTGCGTTAAATTACCGGGCGGCCTGCGGTTTGCGGAGAGAAAATTTCCAAGTTTTCCTTTCCGCGTCGTGGATTCGTGTTTGCGCGTCGTATATGTGTATATGCGTGTACATCATGTTCCGATTATATACGAGAGTGCGTTCAGAGTCACTTTTCGGCTGCTGAAGGATATTTTCTTTCAATATTCTGTTATAATAATTAAAAAAACACATGTATATAATGAATTGTTATTTTTTTATCTGCTATGTATATCTACATTTGCCATGCGTTTTGATAAGTCTGACATGTAATCGCGGATAGACGAGGAAAGTGTACATCGAAGATCGAAATTATTTAACTCTATAAAAAAGAAAATAAATAAGTTATGTTATACTATATACAAGTATAGATGTACAATTGTACATGTCATACCTATATCGAACGTGTCATACCAAATGTATACATGATGCTTGTTTAAGTATGAGATGCACTAATATAGAGCATTCTAAAATTGCTCAATCGAATTTAGAATTTACATTCGAAACGTTACGAAAGACAGTTATAGCACGAGCGGCTCAAGCAGGCCAATACCAGGCAGTTTTGACATATAGGTGCGACACACCGCTATATATGCAGTGTGAGCGCAAAATACTGATGAGGGAAGTACGAAAGTGCCTATACGCCACCTATCGCTGCTAGCCAGAGTTTTACGGCTACTCACGATTGGCTATATAATAATACGACTAATTCCTCGCTCTCGCGCATTTGCGTGTTGGACTGCATGGAGATGTTTGTTTCGAGGAAAATATGCAATTAGGTGGCTTTTTGCTTTTATATTGTAGGATGCACATGCTTCGCTGAGATGGAAGTGTAGTAAAAAGGGCCGTCTATTCATGATGATGCTAACGAGATTTGGTGAAAGTGGTCGTTTGTAATATAAGGAGATATAAAGAAACTGAAAGTTTTACCATTTTCCGAAAATCCTGATGATCATAAGTATAGGACAAATTAAAATAACAATTATATAAAAACAAGAAACTTTATATTCAGTATATCCAAATGCGATTCCGCGTGTGCTAATTTTTTTCCGCAAAGCCGTTTTTCATGCTCGAAATACTGTATATTATGGGGTCGTTCTCATTATTATTCATCAAACGCGATGAATATGCAAGTGAACGAGATCTTATACACCCATTGTTAGACATTTCATCTCCGGGTTTAGATTCGTATAAAAAGAAAGAATGTGTATATAAACTGCTTTTTTTCCCCCTGGCACAGTTATAAAGCGACAGTTACAGCGTAAGCCATTTAAGCGATGAGAAAATTCCGGTTTATTATGGAATTGATTTCACTCTTGTTTATTGTCTGGCAGGAAGTCGGCGTTTAGAAACTGCATTCAGCGAATGTATATATAGTAAAGTGGCAGGTATTATTGTCGCGCATGACGGATGTTTATTTCCTTCCTTATTTTTTCACGGAAGAACATATCGAAAGGAATATTGATCGAGGCGGTGTTAGAAATTCCTAATATTTCGTCTGAAAATATCTACAAACAGACGTGTGTGAGATGAAAGTTTGTCCTCGATTTACGTGCTTGTACTTGTCGGTGTATATATACGTCATCGTTTCTTTTCTTAGAGACTTTAACGGAGATGATGCTCGTGAATCAAGAGACCGGTGTCTCGAATAAGATTAGCGAAACGTGTTAAAAAAATTTAATAAAAAAAATTGTTTTTGTAATATTTACCTATACGCAATTTCTTTTTATTAGATTCGTATGTTCCCTGTAAATAATGTGAATTTCAGAATTATTGTGTGCGTGAGATGTGTCTTGAAGAAAAGTCTTGTTAATATAATGCTTCGTAGTCCGAACTGTCGAGTAGAACTGAATTCTTTGATACGATAAACAAAATTTTCTATGTTAATTCTACAGCATTCTACATATTCAAAACACTTTAACTATATTCTCAAAAAAAAAAACAAGCTTTTCAATCTAAACAAATTTAATAAAATTTACGCTTGAATATTCGTAGCAACGCGATTAAACACAATAGTAACCATAAAACTCACATCGAATCCTGCACCCCAGACGATGCTCTCACATGTGTAACACTCCATCAACTAAACTTCAACTCGAATCACCCCACAGTTCGACTTGAAATGAAAACAAACTTAAAAAGAAAAAAAGAAACGGCTCAATCTCTGTCGAAGAAACACTCGAAAAATAAAGCAGTCGGAGCCGCGCGACGTTTCAAGCAGCGAGACGCGATGTCAAATGCCGCGCGCGCGACGATTTTCTCCGGAGACACGCGCGCGCGTTAGCCGGGAATAATCGTCGCGATATACCGGTTCGCTTAGCCTCCTTTCCGCGCTCCCGCGGCGGCGTGTATTATATGTATGTGAATGTGACTATACACGACGACGTTTGTGCCTTATCATCACATACACGGCGGCAGATGGTCACCTTTTTTCTACGATTTGTATGGTTGCCGCTTATTTTTTTTCGGATACTTTTTTTTGTTTTTTTTGTTTTTTTAATGCGTCGAGTTATATTGTGCTTTAATTGAGCTCGAGCGAAATCAGCGCGCTATGATTTAGCACATAGCAATATAGAGAGATGATAATTTTGGTCCACTTGCGAGAGGCTGTTATACGCCGGGATAAGAGTTTTGTTTTGATTGGTAAATATATATCATTGATGGCAAATATAAATAAACGGTATTTAATCAATCATCTTTACGACTGTACACACGGCGCTCGCGCCGGGATCCAATCAAGCGATTTTCACCTTTGTGTATATATACACATACGTATATGCTCTTCTATTTCGTTCTCGTAGAGAGCGCATCTGGCGTGTTTTCTCTAAGCGTAATAAAACCAATATAACGAAAGGTATTATTCATCCACTGCGCGCGTAAGAAGACAATGTATATATAGTAATATAGAAGCATGGAAGAGCGGACTATAAAAATTTAATGCGATAAATCAGCTTCTGATGCCCGCAGGTTTATTATAAAGAACGAAAGTTTCTTTTACGACCGGCAAAATGAATTATTGAAACATTTAAGTGCTCTCTGCTGCAGAGCACTTTGCGCACTACTGTCTAACTGCAATCATCGTGTTTTATAAACTATATAATATAAGTTTTTTCATAATTCATTTGATATTATCGCGCGATTTAAAATCTCTCTCGGTTCCCATGAGCCGTGTCCATCGCGCTTCTCGCGAACATCCCATCTTCGTCATCATCATCCACTATATATATATGCTGCAGCGGTGCGTTCCAGAAACGAGCCGGAAAAATCCTCGTTATACACGGTATACACAGTCTTCGCGCGGCTTCATCATCGGCATACACACATACTCTACCGGTCATTAGAGGATTTAAAGCGAGCAAGAAAACAAGAATAATGTAATATATACCCATCAAGCGATATAATATTCGACTATATATAGCGCGTCTAAGCACCTGTCACGGATTTAATACACGCGGCGCAGTAGTAGTGTGTATATATACGCAGCTGTCGCGCGATTTTTCGAGCTACACACGCCTAACTGATCCCGAGAGACGTCGTTAAAGCGCCATGTATATATACAGTTAGACCTACTGCTTCTACTGAGCGAGCGGTAGATGCGAGCAATGTTGCGCTATATACACTGCTGCATTTATTTTTCGGCTACAAAGACAATGGCTTGGTGTATACACATACTTATACTCTTTGAGCTGGTTGGAATTTTTTTACGGTTATAGCCGCCGCGCTCTTGCGCCCCTTTTGCTCTGGATGTGTTTTCTTTTCTTTTTTTTTTCTTTTTATCTCTCTAGCTTGCGGGTTTATATTTGTTATGCCGCTGCGGAGAGATAATTGCAGGGTAGGGTGTTATAACTGCGTTTGCAATTTGCCTTCGCGGAATTTATACGGCGAGACACGAGCGCGCATCATCAGTGGGGAAATGGGTCAAGGTTTTAGCTTCCAGGCGGTGAGTTTATGAGGAATAGTATTTGGAATAGATTATACGTGACTGAAAAATGATCTCCCGTTTTGGTGTAGTTGGAATATAATATATTAGGGAAATAAGATTCGAAAAAACCGATAAACTACGTTAAAAATCAATGAAAAAACAAATATCATGCGGGAGAAAAAAAATTCAAATTTTTCAATTTCACCGCACCATAAGTGCAATTCAGATTAACAGGCTCTCCGCGATATACGTACATATAAACTTTCCGCTAAGCGCATCAGTCCTAAGCTCACAAAGGCGCCGACACCGTAACTATATACATCAGCAGCACTGCACACACACACACACACACACACACATATAAACGGCTGCGTGGCAGCGATGAGAAAGCAAAGCGGCCGATGAATAGCCGCGTCGAAAGCTTGCTGCCCGCGATTCTCCGGCAAATTCGATTAAGCAGCAGCAGCGTATACTCGCGATATCCGCCGACCATATGTCGTTCACGGGATGGACCTCCCCGAGAGTCCTCCGGTATAATACACTGTATACATCTATATATACACGTACTATATAGAGCTGGAACGAAGTGGGCAGCGCCGCGAAACGACGTAATTTTGCGTCATTACGCTCGGCGAGCTTTGAGAAGACTTTAATTCGAGTCCGTGATCACCGCATGGGATTGGGACGATTCGAATGACAGTCTCGTAGTGGTATTGTTGTCTGATAGATAGGTCAGCTATGTATATACTTATACGTGAACTGGAATGTATAGTTTCTGCAAAGACGAGAGAGTGTGAATATATACTTTTCGGAAAATATATAGTCGTTATAGAAAAATACTGATGACTAAGTATACGAAATGTCCTTATATGAGTGGAGTATATCGTCGTGTCGGTGTTGAGAAAAAAAAAAGTGGCATTATAGTATACCATCAGCTTGTAAAATTGAGGGAAAAAATGAAAACGGGTCAAATGCGCGCAAGTAGCAAAAATTTTTTGCTTACACTCCGCCGCTAATGATTGACTATGATAGAAGCCGTAAAACGCGAGTAATGGCTCGGTTAACGGGAAACGCGTCTAACTGCAGCAGTACAGTGTAAATCCTTCAAATTCATCCTATCTTCAACATTTTGTTGCACAGTTTAATAAAGCAAACATCCAATTAGCGCTTGTTTCAACTTTTTTCACAATATATACTTGCGTTTCTTCCGCCGCCTGGCGTTGCAATACCATAAAGTGTAACAGGCCGGCAGCTTCTTTGCTATTATTACGCTAATGAATTTCTGCGCAATGTTTTTTTTTTGTTTTATTCAGTCGTACGCCAAGTGTTCCACTATATATTTTTCTCTCATGATGACACTTTGAATATTGAATTAAAAATCATGCAGCGTCACACTGCTGATGATTAAAAATATCATTATGCACTTTGTGTTTGACGTTTTTGATGCGAGAAGGACACAATATCGATCATTCACCGATCAATTTTAAATTTACCTCTCGAGATGTAAATTCTACGTATAATGGCTAATAATCCATAAACATATCGTCCTCGTATCTCTCATTAGAATTTTTAGTAACTCGAAATGAAAAATCACACTGCACTGCAGCACAGCTGTTCTCGTTACAACATGACGATAGGCATATACATCGCGATTAGCAGAATCATCCAATCAAAAGGATCTAACATAGTATAAGCGCTGTATACAAATTACCCTCTGCTATACTCCATTCTATACCGTCACGGAGAATCTAAATCTACATATAACACAGATATACATAATAGAAGCCCGCAGCGCATTTCCGATATACACCTCGATTACCATCTTCTCCCACATTAATCTTCATCGAGAGAGACTGATTGTACAAAGCTCTCGAAAAAAGCGAAAAAAAAAAGAAATATATATCCGAAGAAGAAGCAGAAACTCCCCGAGGAAGAGTATACTCTCTCTCTCCACACGTTGGCATAAAGGTATGCGCGGAGTCATAGCGCATCTACCGCTAGCCATTCGTTCGTTCGTTCATCTGTCGCGCTTCGAACAATATACCGTAAGTTTTCTCTCGGTACGTATGTATATACATACCTGTGGATGCTATAAGGTATACACGTCTTGCATATAAATCACGAGGGACGGCCGTACTGGCCATAGAGCAGAAGGAGGAGGAGGAGGAGGAGGTATAGGGACATCGACACTGTACGCGCTGCCATCAGTGTGCGATATCTGTACGAGAGAGACTATATACGAAAGACACAATGCATATTTTCCCCGAGAGCAGCTCAAAGGAGCTGGAGGGAAACGTCGAGAGCTGCTGCCTTCCTGGAAAGTATGAGATCAAAAGGAGGATTTTTATGGTTGACGAAAGTCGAGAGGAGGAAGCGGCGTGTGTATATTAAACTATTAACGGCTCGTAAAGTTTTCGATACACGACGGATTTACGACATATCAGTCGTAAAGCTGAGCGCGATCGATATATCTGTGCACCGATTATCCCTACATTTTTCTTTTCACCGGCGATTGTAATAAAATCTCTCGTAAATCAGCGCAATTCCCTTCCGCCAATATGAGAAACAAGTCATAATCCAGCGAGAGCTTCTTACAGCCTTTCTTTTCCCACATTCAGCTGCAAACATACGTACACAACACACTCTATATTAGCAATCGATGACGAGTCGAAATTGTATGCAAATACGCGCGAAATCCCAGCCGCGGAGAAAATGAGTTTCGCCGCACTCGCAGTCGCACGCGATGCAAATCATCAAAAGAAAAAAAAAAAAAAGAATCCCGACAAAGCGAGTACATTATAAGTGTACACGTTGAGCCATCGATCAAAAGTAGCCGCGAAAATATGAAAGTACACATACACACACGACAGATACATTAGCTCGTTGTTTTCCCTCTTACCGGCTTTCGCCTTGGCAACGCTGGTAGTAGCAGCGGAGATGGCCGATTCGCCGTCCGGTACGTCGACGGCTCTCTCCTCCTTGCCGTACTTGACGCTGCTGAGGATCGTCGTGTTCTCGCGCAATTTCCAGTTCTCGGATACCGGACTTTTCTCCCTGCTCACTTTCACCTCTTCCTCCTTCACGATTTTCGAGCTTTTCTCATCCTCGCTGTCATCAGCCGGGACAAGAGTCTCGTTGTCGTCCTCGTCGTTGGTCGGTGTGTCATGTTGCTCGTTGACTACACGCCAGTTGGGACGACGATCGAAGTCCGATCGGGAAGCTATCTCGCTGACCGAGTCGACCATCTCCTCGACCAGTTCTTCCTCCTCGAGGATATACTGGCGGTGAGGGTCGTCGATCAACGGTGTAGGGTGGATTCTGGAAGTTGTTCCAAAATAATTCGAGAACATAGCTGCGGTTATACGCAGGAAAATCTAGGACTTACCGATAAGGACCAACCAAACCGACGATTCCTCTGGGCGTCGACGCGCTTCTCCACTCGTGATCGTCCCTGTTTGTCCCCGAGCTGAACATGGCTCCGCGTTCTCTCGAAGCGGTTCTCAGCCAGTTCTCCAACTCCTCCCGCCTACTATTACTCCCCTCGGGCTCCACACTGCTGACACCTCTGCCTTTGTTCACAACACTGTAAATCGCTTCTTCTTCCTCTTCCCGAAGATCGGTAGTCTTCAATCTGCTTGATTCCCGGTAATTCGGTGGAATCGGTGGCTTCTTCGGACACGACGTGGGAAACCTCTGTCTGGTCGTGGCTGTCTTCGAGGTTATCACTATGTCCGTCTCCGGTTGACAAGTGATGGCTTCGGAACTAGAGCTGCTTTTGTGGGAGCCAAGTACACTATAAATCGGTTCGAGTGTTTCCACCTCGATCCATCGGGGCTGCTTTCGCTGCGGCGCACACGAGCTATCTGCGCCGCCAAGCATCGTGAAGCTATACTTCGTCGACGTATATAGGTATTGTATATACGACTTAGCGGAAGTCACGCCTCGTCGTCGTTATACTACGCGCGCATTTTTCGCCGCTCGTCGTCCCACTGACCGCTACTGTGATCTTTCAGCTCGGAATATGAATGAGTATATACGCTGTGATGCACGTGTGTTATATACTTTATATACGACGAAAATCGGCAGAGGAAGAACACTGCCGACGATCCTTTTGTCAGATAACACTGGGACTTGTTTCCATATAACGACTGTAGCAAACTCCTTACACATCAGCACTGGAATATTCACTCGTTGTCGGTTTTGCGCGAAAGTAAAAACGAAATCGCTGATTCTCGTTTTTTTTTTTTACGAGATACACTCAGTGAAAGTCATACACTTCCGATCCGGTATGCAAACTACGCGGAAGACACCGATCTTTCCCATAATACCGATTGTACACGCTGCACATCAAGCGCTGACGTGCAAAAAGTCCCGAGAGTATATAATACAGGTTTTTTGCCGGCGGCGCGCGAGCCCGAGAGTCCGGAGGCAAATGGCCTTAGTTGGGCCTTGGACTCGAGCTTTTCTCGAAAGAAAGCAGCAGAAGAAGAAGAAGAAGAAGAAGACAGTCCTCTCTTGAAGAGGTGGTGGGCAGGTCGATGGTATGGATCTAGCTCGACTCCGGCTATATATACAAGATCGTGACCAGGGTCGAAACGAGAAATGTGTGTACATATATACGTGAGCTGCTTCTTATTTATATAGTGTATATGTATACGAGTATATGTGAGAGCGGTGTCTTCTTTTTCTGTGGGAGAAAAGACACGGGTAATCTATATACTGTTGCCATATTGCTCGCGAGTCGTCGTTACGCGCGTTGAGAGGTGTACGTGTTATTTCTGGGTTTTAATAGTCGACCGTTTGATTTGCTGTAGTCTGTGATGTTCACTGTGAGATGATTGATAGTTTACATGTCAACGTGCAATTTTTTTTCTCTTATACGTTTATTACAAATAATTGGATAAGAAACGAGTGAAAAATGATCCGTCACCAATTACGTCTCTATTATAAACGGAGAGAATCAATCACGTCCGCGCTCATAATTGAGTCCCAATATAAAGAAAAAACTGCAGTGTATATAAATATATCGTATAGAAAAAAACTCCTTCGTCATAAATTGATTAATCCTCGTCTATATATGCGAAGAAAAAAGAGACACACCATGCATGACTCTACGAAACTTTGCAGCGGCGCAAAATCCCGGCCATTAAAAAGAAAACGTGTATATACTATACTATGTGCAGCTATAGCTCGTCAGATAAAAGAAAATCCTCGGCTTGTAACGCAGCATCCTCTCGGTAAATAAAGCAGCGAGACTCGGAAGAGAGAATCACAATAATTCACGCGCACGATGCATCTCTCTCTCTCTCAATCTTCCATTCATAATGTAAGCTCACAGCAGCAGCAGCAGCGACAAGCGAAAATCCTCTCTTCATCAGCCGATTCATTAGCGTCCGTCTCCTGATGCAAGTTTTCAGCTCGCGCAGCTGACGCGAGGCTCATCATCAGTCGCGTCGTGAGAAAACATACACGCATATATATATATAGGCTTTTGTCAATGTAAGAAACTATAAATATACATGGGGGAAAGCGTATATAACGAATATTTCGCGACAATGACGCGCGAAACGTTCGAATTGAGATCTCGAGAGGAGGGGAAAAAAAATGAATGATTCTATATGCTCGAGAGTCTTTTAGCGACATGCGCTCGTGGATTATAATGGAGAAACTGGGATGAGGAAAGGCTCCTACGTACGGTATGTATAGTAAAACGATTCGCGGTAATCGGTCGTAAAGCTCGTGAATGGAATTGGATATCAGCTGATGAGTATAGAGTGCATGATGTTGAAGCTGATCGAGTGTATAAGTAGTAGTAGCTTGCGGGTCAGGAAAGTACCCGGAGAAATTTCCAAGCGAGATTGGAAAATTAACTCGAATCTTCGTGCTCTCTTTCACCTACAAAATCTGCATAAATATATAACTACACACAAATCGTGTACGATTGAAATTAATTAGTAAACGCAACGCGTTGTCTGTCATGCTACTTGTACGCACGTCGTATAATATGCACTGTAGAGAAAAATTGAAATAAATAAAAATCCGTAACGACACACGAGACACGAGACACAACAAAGTGCAACGCCGTAAATATAGAGCCGGCGTTTTTCCTTTTGCCGGGAAGGAGGTTAACGAAAATAAGCCGGCGCGTCGGACCGTCGCGCGCATGCTAATGTCGTGACAATTTCTGAGCGCGCGAGAGCGCGCTGCACTAACTGTACTTTATATAGGTACTCACTCGCCGCGTGATGCGTATGGAGTATTATAGAGCGCCAGTATAGGCCTTGTTAGAGTCCAGTGCCGCTCGTACGTGAGAGTATTCGGAAAGGCTTCCTCTTCTTTTTTCACTGTTTATACGCGCTCTGTTCACCTGACATTGTGACGTGTAGAGTTCTGTGTATATACTGTCATAGTGATATAGGTATACGAAAGAAATCGTGTTCACAGAGTTGGGAGTAAAAGGGCAGTAGATTATGAAAAGGAGAGAATCGCGGAAGATGGAATTTTGAGATTGAATTAGTAAATCGACACCGTGATATTCAGATTATAATCTTATTGAAGAACGAGTTTGTGCTACTGGTACACCCGTGTATGTATACGCGAGGTCGTTGAACTGTGCAATAGCTGTATGAAATTCCAGTGCCATTGATCACTGGCGTGTGTGTAGAGTATTTTGTACTCCGTTTTGCGCAATATAAGGACAGGTGCTTTAATAAATCTCCTGGAAGATATATTAATAGTTATGGATTCGCAAGTAAGTGTGATGTTTTGCAGATTATATAGATATGCGATATCATGATAATTTCGTGGATCATTCACAAGAATAAAAAGAGAGCACCATATACAAAAAGTCGAGAACGTGATTGACGCTCTGTTATGACACAGATCTGATGCTGGCTCTATCTAATTAGCACTCGCTCTCTCGCGGATGATGTAAATGAGAGGCGGCCTAACCGGTCAAGGCCGTGAGGTCAGGAACTCTTGTCTCTCCTCCAGTGAGTTAATATATATGAATAATACTCCCGGTGAAAGTGATCACAGCATCGCTGTATATTATCTGTAAAACCTGACGTATATAATCAAGGTGTTTTTCGGATTACAGGATCATCATGATAATAAACGTGATCGAGAAGAACGATGCGGATACGCATGCGCGGAGCGAGATATATCTACTGAAGAATCTGTCTAACGTCATCGATTCATCATCGACAATATAATTCGTCGTCTCGTTAGGAGGCTGCGAGTCGGCAGATCTTTTGAGCTATAGTGGTCTCGTGGAGAGATATCAGATATAAGCACAATAACATGTTGCGGAGATCGGCGCTGTTGCTGCTGTTCGCACTTCTCACTTTGTGCGCTGGGTATGTGTATACTGAATTATTAAGCTCGTTTGTTAAAATTTTCAAAACTTCAAGAAGATTGATTGGTCGTTCTTCGTATATACGGTGAATGTTAATTTGCACTTCAGATATATAAGCGTCATCTCTTGTATACGACGAAGTGAAAATCACTCGGGATTCAAGAGACGTTTTCTCTTTTTATGCGAAGTGCGGCGGTTTCGAAAAATTCATTGCTTGTATACCTATACTATATGCTAATTTGGATTTTCTTAACTAAATTTTTTTTTTCTGTATCGAGAACGTTCAATTACTTCGAAGAGAAGACTATTCATTCGGAACAACCGGTTTTTTAATAATAAGAGATGCGATCATTCTAGATACATCAGTTCACTATACGTTATTATTTCTTATCAGAGACCAATGGCTGATGGCGGGAGACTTCATATCCGAGGCAGAAGCCGAACGCCACGATCTTCTGCTTGACAGTACGAACTCCACGACAAGTGTCAGCTCATCCATTCGGATCACACTTACACCTCCGACGCACCACACCATCAACTGCATCATCGCAGCAGCCTTACATTTGAACGGTGATGTGAGCGTTGTGGATGGCGGTGTCGGTTCCAAGAGCGTCACACTGGCTTACAAAACTTTGAACAACCAGCCGGATCAGTTCTTCGTACTTATGGAGTCTTATGTCGATAGAAAATGGGTGCAAGAGGCGCTAGAAATGAGGGACGACGCGGTGGAGACGTCGAGACTCACGATTTTTTACGATAAGATGAGGGACTGGAGAGCTTTGCGGATTGGGGTTGATGATTTTGGAAATAATGATAACGCGAATGAAGATGGGACGAGTGGGTATAGTGACAAGTGAATGTAGGTATAGTTATTACAAGTAATGGGCAGAAGTCTTATTTATATTTTTAAGGTTTATAATATAACTGATGAAATATATCGTATACTTTCATATACAATACTAACATAAAAAGAGAAATGTAAGCGAAGAGAATGTTTCCAATATAGTTATTTTATAAAAACAAAAATACGAGACAGATCGCTTCGTTAAGACACCCACCCAACCATAACTTCAACTCTTCCTATATCCTAATATTCGTCTAACTTTGACATAAAAATTAAACAGAAGGCGTAAAAAAAATTCGGCCTAACGGTGCACATGATTCTACAACTCGCACCTCTTGTCGGTGTACGAAGCGCGTTGAATGCGTAACACGATGTGGACGCTGGCACGCAAACCCGTTAATCGCCCGGTAATCTCGAAATTAAAGCTGAATCGAGGGCTGAGTATATGCACGTATACTTGTATACGGAGGTGAGAGCGTTGCGTTGTCTGCATGTGTTGGCGATATGACCTCACTAGTATAGTGCTGATAATCTGATTCAATAATAGAAATAGATATAAGCAAGTGACGTACAAATTATGTGCTTTGACACTCTGCTAAAATATGGTTCGATATAATATATTATGCAAGAATATAATTACAGCATTGTGTGATCTTTTCAAAGTTGCTTCGCTCATGCGCAAACATTTACACGAATTAAAGCTAAAATCATATTTTCGCTCTAGTAGTATATCAAAATGGATTCTAGAAATAGCCGAAACGTATGATCGTATTAATGAACACCCAACTGCTGGATGTGTTTTCACAAGTGTATTGAAGTTAATTTATAATAAAAGAAGTTGAGGAAACCTTTGTAATATTTAAATGAGTGTTCATCAATGCCGAATATTGTATAACTCGTGTATTTATTTATTACGAAGTTTTTCAAATATTTTTCGTATATAATTGTTAAAACATACAAAAAATCGCAGATATCGATCATGATAAATATTGTTATTTTACAATTTTCTGTCATCAGTATCAACTATCATCGGCTAAGTACAATTTCCCATACGTTGAAAAATGAAAAAAATTATGTTAGAAGTATTTTCTCCCAATCAATTAAATATATGTTCACCTATATATAAAATTAATCTCGGAATGCGGCGTGATACTTAAATTACAGCCAATTTTGAATCCACATGTGGACATTGTTTTATCCCATAATCAATTGCTTATAAGTGTAGTTTACAGAAAAAATGATGAAAATATGAGAAATATTCGAGTGTACATCAGGTGGTATCGAATTTATTTAATCTGCAATAATAACTAAAGAGATATGAGTGAAGATAATAATTTTCTGGGCATTTAGTGTAAAATCTATATGCTAATAAGTTTAATGATAAAAGTATCTTATCATAATGTGATCGAGTAAAGTTTGCGTCATTTTTCGTGCAAATTTATAGCCGTCTCAGCACTGTTTGCTTTTGGACTTATTAAGGTAAATTCCACATTTCAAAACTGTTAAGTCTATTACACGGTTATAGAAAGTAACAGCAATTTAAGCATGAAAATAGTAATTATTATAAAGCCATTCGTATATACAATTCGAAAAACAATATAAATAAGGATTTGTATACCTACATATTTGTATACACTAGCGTTTTCAGGTCTATGTGGACACACAGTTAGCGATAACGCGCATCCAGCGACTTGCAAATGTAGCCTGCATGGATGCACAAGCAACATCAGCGTGTGAAAAGTTACATGCGATTTCCACATGGAATTTTTCTTAGTGCAATAGCCGCCGATATCTCGAGCTATCTAGAGGTAGTCCCTCCCTCTCTCTCTCTCTCTCGCCTTAAATTAAAAGCTTAACTCGACGCACGCACATCTCTGAGTTTTACTTGTGACCCACACATCTGCGCTCCTCTCGTTGAAGCAATTTATATTTTCTCAATAAATACTGTGTGTTTTAAAACGGTGTAATCAGTTCTAGCATATAAAATTTTTATTTTATTGACAACAGTTATTCAAACTCGATAGTACAAGTACCTAAAAATATCTTAAACATATAAAAAATGGTAATTGCTACTATAACAGATCTATTTGTTTTACTAAAAACAAAGAAATACTTACGTATTTAATTTTTATTAACTATTTTTTATTTTTCAAATAATTTAGTGCGAGTACTTAACGCGAGAACTTAGCGCGAGTACACTACCTTTCAATATCAAAAACAATGTTATTATCGGTGAGCCTGTGGCCATCGATAAAGATAACAAAAGTATTAATGTGGGAATATTTGATTCGTTCAGTGCATCGCCAACTTTCATAGGACAGGTAATTAAGCTCCTGTTTTACTAATAATAACAAGTTCTCATAAAAGTACACACTAAACACTTCAATTGAATATTCGCTCTATTCATAGATCGATCATGAGACCGGAAAAGAAATCACGTTTGCAAAGATGAAAGATCAGACTGTACGATGTGCTCTGTGGCTCAAAAAGCGGGGCATTGTAAAGGGCGATGTCGTTGCTTTTGTAGCGGATTTAATACCCAATGACTATATTCCAATGATAGCTACACTTTATTTAGGTGCAATATTTAATCCTTGGTGGTATAACTGGTCAACTAACAGTGAGTACGTTTATTGTGAGGATATACAATAAATGAATAACGAATAAATAAATTTTGCATTTTCGCTATGAATTTTAGATGCTATGATGGTGCATTTTTTCCAAGCCATCAAACCAAAAGTTATGTTCGTTGCTGATGAAATTGCCGATGTTTATATGCAAGCAGCTAGAGATGCAAATGTCAGTACAGAATTTATAGTTTATGGCCAACATCGAAATGTGCCAACTTTACAAATGATAATGGACGAGCAATCACAGGAAGACGTGGATAAGTTTAGACCTGTTGAAATACCAAATCCAGACAAACAGCCAGGATCAATTCTGTTTTCATCCGGAAGCACTAATATCCCAAAAATAATTTTATGGGCTTATAGTTCATTACTTAGGAGACCTTACACTATTAAAACCCAGATGACTGAAAAAGGAAGTCTTCATTTGTGGTTTAACAAGTTATGTTGGGTATCGTCTGTTGTGCAAATCGTTGATTCGATATTATTTGCGAGAACGAGAATTGTTTACAAATATGTTGATCCGGATACAACGGGTGCAATTATTCAGAAGTACAAGGTATTAAAACTAAAGACTTTAATATAAAAAAGAAACTGTGCACGAATACAAGAAATAAAATAAGATAATATTTCTTGAATATTGTTATTTCTTGTATTTGTTCTCTGTCCCTTTTTCTGCTTTAAGACTATGTTTACCTCTTAATTAGTAGCAAAGTATTTAATTATCACTTATTTTCTTACTGGATTTTAGATAAATACAATGGTTTGTAGCCCTATATTGCTGAGTGAATTGAAGAAAAATCAAGTTTTTTCACGGTACGATTTTTCATCTTTGCATATAATTAAATCAATTGGTATGAGAATAGGAAATAGCATTGTGAAACATTTTGAATCTGAATTAAAAAATACAAAAATTCTAAATATTTACGGTGAGAAACGGCAATTTTTACGATGTTTTAAAAACATGTTAGCAATTAATATTTTTATTTTCGGGAATCAGGTGCAACAGAGGTTGGGTGTATTAGCATGACGAGCCTTCAACGTAAAAGAATAGACTCCATTGGTCACGTGTTACCCGGCGTAAAACTAAAAGTTGTCGATGTGTGTACTGGAGAAGCTCTCGGACCTAACGAGACAGGCGAGATTGTTGTAAAATCGAGGCTTATGATGTTGGGTTATTATAAAATGCCTGAACTCAAGGAGACCGCAGTCGACAAAGAAGGTAATATTTATTTTGATTTAACATTTCCTTCATTTTATACTTCTTTTTTTGTTCGTTCTGCAGTTACAGAGTAATTGATTGAAATTTGTTTACATTATTCATGACTAAAATATGCAATAATAGTTATGTTAGTAGATTACATTTTTGTTTATTAATTATATTTATATTAAACTTTAATTAACAACTAATTTAAAATTACTGTGCAGGATGGTTTCACACAGGCGATATAGGTAACTACGACGAAAACGGAGAATTAGTGATGATCGATAGAAAGAAAGATAGGATAATGTTTCAAGGAGACCCTGTATATCCACAAAATCTAGAAAACCTTTTAATGACTCATCTAGATGTGCTGAAAGTTGCTGTAGTTAGTTTTTGTATTGATGGAATGGATGAGTCTATGGCCTTTGTACAAACACTGAGAGGCAGGCAGGTAATAACAAATCGTCATTGCTTTTCATTTCAATCTTTCTATTCTCCATTCTTCGTTTTTTTTATACATTCCATCCGCGAATAAATCAAAATAATATTGCCTTTTGCTTTATT
>UCQR01074305.1:19059-30561 GCA_900474235.1 Cecidostiba semifascia
GGAAAAAGTTTTCGAGATAACCGTTTGCATGTATCATCGTTAAGGCAAAAAAAAGCGAAAAACTCGCGGAGTTTCTGAATTTCGTATAAGAGGCGCTTTTGTTCTATCTCGGTGAATTTCCATTCTGATAATTAATGCCAAAATATCGACTAATTGACGTTTTTGTTTGAATGTATATGCACGGTGTGCGGTGTGCATTGTGTGAAATTACGAGATTAATTAGTGGCGCAATTAAAATGCAGATTATAATGAGAGGAAGTTTGCTGTAATATGTACGGTGTGTGTGTGTGTTAAGTTTAAGTGAACATGAGCTGTAACGCTAGTATATATAGTCATCTGGGCAATGTTACTTTAACGTTTCGAATATTGTTTTACACGAGCGCGTTCTTGGTACTGCCACTCAACGGTAGAAAACATTTCATCTCAACCATCACTATTTATGTTACAAAATATTTTAATAATATTTTAACAGAATTTCAATGATTTCAGAAATAAAGGAAAGATCAATTAGTGTTGGTTTGTTATTTTCGAGCTCCCGTCTCTCCCTCGCGTTCAAAAATTGCCAATTATATACGATATTCAACAAGCACGTCTATCTCGTATCATATCTTCCACTATAGTCAGCGAATTATTGTTCACTAGTCGACCCATACAAAAAAAGAACCAAAAAAAAACAGCAACATCAGCGCATCCGTATCAGTCTCGCCTATATCAATTGCGCATTTCATTTTTCCATTTCACGCGCACGCGGCGATATCATCATCGTGTCCACGCACACAAAGCACGAGTATATGCGTATATAATAATTTCACCGCTATAGTCATATTTTGAAATCCTTCCCTCACGCGGTGCTTTTATCGAGGGCCGGTCTACTCGAAAATTGCATTTTTCACTCTCTGTTTGCTCAACCACGGCGTTCCATTTTTCTCCGGCGTAGTCTGATTCCTATCAGAGCGCATATAGTTATAGTAGTAGTAGTATAGCAGCTATATACGGTTACACGTCGGCTCGAGTGTCGGACAAATAAATAACCGAGTCGTTCATGCACCCTCTGCGCTAATTTTATGGCTTCGCGTGAACTGCACAAAGTGAATACGGAATTAAGAGCCAACGCGATCGACTCTCTCTCTCTCTCTCTCTTGTGTATACGCGCGTGTGTG
The DNA here is from genome assembly GCA_900474235.1 of Cecidostiba semifascia. Classification (NCBI taxonomy): domain Eukaryota; kingdom Metazoa; phylum Arthropoda; class Insecta; order Hymenoptera; family Pteromalidae; genus Cecidostiba; species Cecidostiba semifascia. Next base: position 20,220 of record UCQR01074305.1, read on the forward strand.
CTCGATCAAACTATTAATTACGTTAAAACTCAAAACAGCATTCTCACGAGAAATTAATTTCGTTATATGTTTATAATGAATAATAATCGGTCGCTTCGCCGTGAGAGATGGATTATTAAATTACGATGCACTAATTTAAACGCGTTTATAATGAATTGATTATGCGCAACTTGGACACGCTATAGTTTCGCGGCTTTGTTATGAATTCATCGATCCATTAAAGTCGAAAGTTGAGACGCGCGGAAAAAAGTTTCGAATATATGATAATGAGACTGTATACCTATATATTATACAAGCCTAATGAGTTTTTTTTTTCCTAAACTTTTTCTTTCAATTGCTGAATGTTTTTCATTACCTAGAAGGAGCATCTTAGATCACCTCGGACGTAATTGAAATCTCGTCAGAGAATCGATCTTCGAGTAGTCTCCAAATATTGACATCTTCTGATTGAAGGAATAATGAAAGAGCTCGAAAAATTATTAATCGATCCTCTCGTGGAAATTGAAAATCTGAAATCCATCTTGTATTTTCGAAGGAACTTCATCGATGAAGTGAAGGTCTTTCAAAATTAATATGCGTAACTTTTTTTTATTAGAAGAGTCGATAAAGTTATAGGTATAATGAAGCCATCAAGCATCGATTCGGCGAACACGAACAAAAAGCGTTCGAGCCAAAGTGAATCGAGCGCAAAACCGGAGACGCTTTATGCAAACTGTCTGTGGTCGCTGTCCAATAGATCCGTTCGTATATACATGTATACGCACATAGAGCTCGAATCATATTCGCTAGATAATCCGCGTATAATGAGGCCGCCAACTAACAACAGTTTCCGTCAAACGTCACGACGTCCTCTTTCGCGAGTTTCCATATGTTCTAGGCATCAGCTACTACACTCTGAGTATCGGAGAAAACTAATTGACGTAAAAAATGCCTCGGATTCATGAATTTTTTATCTTCAACCTTTTTTTCTCTCTCTCTCTCTCTCGTCTACAAAGTTCCCTTTTTTTATTGCCGCTGCTCCGCCACGATGAATAACGGTTATTGGCTCGAAAAAAAAATGGTACTTCTGAGATCGATGAAGGTATACAAACAAAACGAGTCTATACATTTTTCGTGCGGACAAAGGCGCGATCTTGAAAAAATAATGAAAAGTCAGCTTTGTTATACAGGTCGCAAACAAAAAAAAAATTGAAAACCGAGTGAAAGCTACAATCGTAGGATATATGGAACGTGTGTGGTGTTTCACGAGAGAAAGAGCAAACAATAAATATAGGCGTCCGCATAAATAAATAGAGTCCTGATCCTCGGAAAAATATAGCCTCGCGACGAGCGCAACGCGGATGAGTAAATAAATAGAGAGCAAGAGAGAAAGCTGCAGAGAAGATTTCACGTGTGAGAGAGAGAGAGAGAGACGTATTCGCAGTACACAGCTGCAAAACAGACGAAATAGCTGCGCGACACATTGTCTCCGTTGTGTGCTACTACTGCTGGCTTCCGATTTGATTTCCCGCGCTGCAAGAAGCTCTCTTAAGACGCCTCCGGGGAGAGAGAGAGAGAAAGCCTGCCTATACTCGCTTGGCTGTGCTATTTTCTTGCCAGCAGCAGCAGCAGCAGCGGTAGCTCGTAAAAGCTCGCGAGAGAAGCTATCCTTCCTTCCGCCCGTGTCTCTTTTTTCTCTCGAGAACGTCGTCGGTTTATGAGCCCGCGCACCGCAGCCTTCGTATATAGACGCGTATACACACACACACACACACATGCGCGGAGAGGAAGGAAAAAGCGTTCGTTCTCTGGACAAACTCATATGCGAGAGATCAGCCGAGAGGGTGACCATCGCTGTATATAGCTTTCTCGGAGGATATAGCTTATATTCGTGGCTAAATCCGCAAATAAGGAGGAGGCACAGCTCCGCCTGTGGTATTAGACATATATATAAGACGGGGATCACGCGCTGAATAAAACGAGGATGGATGATGCCGGCCTTGTGCACTACACGCGCGCTATACTCATTTCGACTGATGATGATGCTTTTACATTCAATTACTTTTGCGATGAGGATCGCGTGAAAGGGATGACTGTATCTTATTATTTCGTAGTACTGGTGGTCGTGGTGCTGGTGGAGATGTATTAAAATAACGAGGGATGAATATTTATTGGGAGAGGGAGACTATTACAAAGAGCCAAGGACGAAAGGCAGGCGATATTAATGAGGAAAGTTTTTATTGGTGACGCACGCGAGTCAGTTGGCTCTAGGATTTTTTTTTTTGTTATTGTTGTGTTTGTAACTGATATAGGTACTTGGTAAAAGTTCGGTGTATTGTGTGCTGTATACTTTTTTTCTATAATACGATAATTCACATTTAAATGTGAAAACGTCGATCGAATGCTTTGGTTTTCCCGTCGCACACACTGTGATATCGACGTATTGTATACATTCAACGGGAACGCGAATATGAAAAGACTATTTTTGCGATTACCCTGACCGTTCATCGCGTGAATATTATATACACAGACACAAGTGACGAGAGAGTAGAACGAGAATAACGAAAGTTATTTTTATCTATACACTGCCTTGACCGCGGCACCTGAAATCAGTAGTCAAACTCGGCGTTCGGTCAGACGAGACTACTCTACTCAACGACACATACAATGTCACGCAAATAAAGATAAGGTATACACATATACAGGGAGCGACGATAGAACAATAAACGCTCGCTACGCGATAACTTTTTGCTCTCTTTCTCTCTCTCCGTCTCTCTTTTTCGCTGTAAATCTCGACTACAGCCGATATATGAATAAGATAAGACGCCGGGAGGATCACTCGCGCGATTTACGAGCGACGCGATTATTTTTTTTATTATACCGACCAGTCGTCCTCGTCGTCCTGCTAGCCTGAGATAGACGAAAAATCGCAAGAGAGAGTATAAGCAGTGTGCAAGAGAATAAGGAAAACCCTGTGTGTGTGTGTGTATGTTGGAAGATGGCGCCAGAAATCGTAAGCCGCTCCTAAACGCGGGGGCGAGAGAAAGCGACCTGAGCTTTTATCGCGAGCTTATTTTCTGCGGGCAGTAAAGAATTTACTGGGGCGTCGTCGTCGTCGTCATCCCTCCTACATGCGCTGGTTGTATATATATAGGCATTCGTTTTGCTTTACTACCGTTCCGCGGTGACGCGTCTCGCGCGAAATGGCTTTCGTCTTCTACTTTCGCTTCTTCTTTCTCGTCTCGTTTATTCACTCAATCTCTATCTCTTTTTTACTTGTACTTAGGTGCGCATTTATAGTTTAAGCTTAGAATTTTCAAATTTACCGCCATTTCGAAGACAGCCAATATTTTATATAAAGTGAAAGTCCAAGTGACTGCGGGAAAACGAGTCGAAAATAAAGAAAAAAAAAAGAATTCACACCTAAAAGCCGCAAACTTTCGACTCTCATCGTATTAGAAGATCGCGAGAACAATATTTCAAGATAATAAACGCCAGTCGTATATTTCCGGCCGCACACTCTGTTATTGTTATCTCCACGATGAAAGCCATCTACGATTCATCATCCATTGAAATATATGAATGCAGAAAAGGATTAACGTTAGATCGAGCGCAACGCCGGACAAAACTGTCATTAGAGAACTCTGCGAGAGAGTTGTATCTATATCTCCTGAGCTTTTTCTCGCTTTTATTCGTATACCATGCACACAGGAGATAATAGCCACGCAGGTATATGTATATAGGCGAGTTCGCGGTTAATCCGCGCGTGATTCATATTTATGACCGAGGCGCAAGAGCTATATCGCGTGTTGATCGTTTCGCGCCTATTTATCAGACATATCGGGGGGAAGAGGGAAGGGAAATGGTGTATATACATATATATCTATACCTGGGAAAAGAATATTGCGAGAGTATATGTGGGAGACGAGACGACCGCCGCGTGTATATAAATTATGATTCTCAGAGCCGTCGGGGAATTTTTCCCTTCCTCTCTCTCTCTTGCATCATTCCCCCTCGCGAAGAAATAACAATTCGCGAGAGAGACGAGCTTTATTAGATTTTCACTCTCGAGCAAGAAAAATATATATTTCGGAGTCAAGCTCGCATCATATATATATACGAGCTGCTGCTATATATACTGATATGATTCTATACTTGTATATTATTGTATAGAGAAAAATATGAAATTCGCGTGCGCGCCCGTCGCAAAAATATAATACCAATCGTGAGGGTGGCGGATATTCACGCCAGAAAAAAAATTGTATCTTGAATTTATATATATAATAAAAATGCGCGCGCGCGGATATTTGAAATTACAAAACACGCGTATAATTTGTGGCTCCCTGGCGACACGATCGAAATCACGCGAGCGAGAGAGAGAGAGAGAGAGCTTTCATTTTTTTTTCCTCTCTGTTCCCTCGCGAGCTTTATCAGATCGTTTGTCGTTTATCACGTGCGCAAGAGTGTGTGGTATATAGGTATATGTGTGAGAAAAAGAGAGAGAGAGACAGTCGGACAAATAGAAGCAGAGATACAGTCTCCCGCGAAAAAAAAGATGCGGGAGATATGAGAGGTATAGTGACTTTGCGCTGCGCGCGACGTTGCCTTGGATACGCCACTGTTTTATATAACCTTATACATATATATATATGTGGTAAGTCAGAGTCGCTCTCGAGACACCGAGGAGAGAAATATATATAATGGCTCGAAACAACTGCAGCTGTGGCTTTTGTGTGTGTGAGTAGTTTTTGATGAGAGAAGGTGTTGATAAATGTGTATAACAAGGCTGGAATAAGTCAAGATCGACTGCTGAATTGTATTTAATTTACTTCTGAGAGAGGGGGAGAGGAGGTGATATCTCTCTCTCTCTCTCTTTTCTGTAGTGGAATCGATTCCGGGCAATAAAAATATAAGACGCGCCCAGCACTTATATATCTATATACGTGGATGGAGATTTGTGGCCAATAAAGGAGCCGAGAGAATAAATCTCGTCCTAATACCAGTCTACATCCTAAAAAATGTAACCTACTGAGACACATGGTACCTATATATATAGCCAGATAACAAAAGAAATTTTTTTTTTTTAAAAAAAGCACACGCTAGACGACACCTCCGCAAGCTCGCGCGAAAATAGAAACACAATCCAATCCTCGTCGATTCCCAGAACTTCATATACAGTTATGCAGCGTATATACACAAGAGCTTCATCTCTACCCAATAAACCAAATTAACCTGCGTTCACCGAATCCATACAACACCAGTATACGTATAACGTACATCGCGCAAAATCTGTTAGTCCGCAAAATCCCTCGGATTCGAAAGTTTGCAGCCTCCGGGCTATAAAACGAAAAAAAAACAACAACAGTCGTATAACCTGATGCCGCCACGAGGAACAAAAACGATAACAGTATATAGTCGAGAGTTAAATAACACACGGAGGTAAGCGAGAGCGCGGAATAATAAAATACACGGCGCTATACTACTATACAGATACTACAACAGCGTCGACTTCCGCGGTGTAGGAAAAATAAACTAGAATCGAGTTAATTAGTCGGGAGAGAGAGAGAGAGAGAGAGAAGAGCGAAAGCTGCTCCGCCGTGTACATATATATACAAGAGCACGTCGAGCGCATATACGCGGAAAGGGGATGCCTGTGCACTGCTGCTGCTGCTGCTGTTGAATCAGAGGCTGGAAGCAGCAGTAACCGCGAGAGTAGCGGAAGAGCAGAGAGAGAGAGAGAGAGAGAGAGAGAGAGAGAGAGAGAGAGAGCTGTGGAATGAGAGATCGAATTCTCGCGCGTGGATATCTAGAGGCAGCTGACCTCGCTCTGTCCGTGTCCATGTGTGCGACTATGTGTGTATATATGTGCAGCAGCGCCAGAAGACCGTGACGATATCCGCGCATGGATAGATCCTACATAGGAGAGAGAGAGAGCTTGCGTAGTCTCGCCGACGGCTGCAGACACGTCCATATATATATATATGTATGTACCTCTGCGCAATCTCCAATAATATTGCATTACGATCGGGGCGCGGCGATATGCCGACAGACGCGCTTGTATATATAGGTATATGCGCGCACTAGAGGCTCTTATATATCTATATACGTAATATACATCAGAGCGCGAGCAGGAAGAGAAGACTACTGATGCACGATCGGGATGAAGTGAAAAATCAAGGCAGACATGCGCATGGTATTATATAATGCATGTATACGCATATGTTATATATCTGTATATATGCGCTCATTGCGTCTATATGTATACACATTGGGTACGTCCGTTTGCACACTGATGCGTGAGCTATAGTAGACGGCTCGAGACACTCTGTGTACACGGATACGTGCATCATGTATATATACGGCGCGGGTGTGTAAACGCGTATAAATACACCTCGACGTATTATATATGTATAATGTGTTTGTGCGTGTGCGCAGTCAAAGGGGAATATTCGCTTAAACGACGTGAGGATTATATACTATATACTGCATTAGTCTTTGCAGCGCGCACCTGCGATGCCCTTTGATGGAGAGGAGAGATGGTGAGCTTTTTTTTTTTGAATCGTTTGTTCGAGAGAGATATGGCTGATGATATAAGCCGCGTTAATTTTCATTTGACGGACTGCTCAGTTTTTGGATGCAATTTTTAACGCGATATTTTTTAAGATTCGCGAGAGCTCTGTATACATTTTTTAAATTATTTGATATACACGTATATTTCACAAAGCTCGAAATTGACGTTTAAATGGGTCAAAAGTGATGTCATTTGACTGTGTGTGTGTGTGCGTTTCAACGCGTTCGATGTGTATAAAGTGTGCTGAATTTGAATGAAATTTGAAAAGATATAATTAACGCGACTCTCGCGAGCTTTGTTGAATTTTATAAAATGGCTTTTATTACTTTTAACCGATAATGTTCATCGTTGAGCGCGCAGTGCAAAGGTTGCAAATTGAATAACGGTGCGAGCACAATATATTCCGTTTTGTGTAAAAAACAGAAAAATTTTATCAAAAGATCCTTTTTTACGCTTTATATATTGTGAAAAAAGAGTATATATATATCTATATGTACACACCTATATATCGAATTCGATTTGCCAAAACGAGAGTGTCGAATAAAAAACTTGTTATAATGGAAAATCGAGTATATACTTCCCTTGTTAAAAAAAAAAATACAATACAGAAATATTCTGTTGTATTACTTTTACAGAACAATAGCGTTGACGGATTCTCGGAATTACATCAGACACCGACAGATCCATACGTTTCCTCTAAAAACGCGAAAAAATAATCGGATCATCGCAAAAATATTAAAAAAAAAAACACACACACACTGTATATTTTCCCGCGAAAAACAGTATATTATATAACACGAACGTGATAATTCGCGATCATCGGCTGCATAAATAATGCAGTATATATAGTACTGCGTTATATACACGCAGCAGCGATAGTTATATAGCTATACACGCATAACATGATTAAACCCGCGCGTGAGAACAACATATATACATATAATATATATATATAGTTCACACGCGCGTGCGAGCGCATCGAGGCATATTTCGTATAAATCATCGGTACCAGAGAAGCGCGCAGGCTGCTGCAGAGGAAAAGGGGCTAAAATAATGCAGCGAGGCGATAACAGAGAGAGCCCGCTATATATATATATAAGCTTGAAGCACGGCGGCCTCTGACAGCCCCGTAGCTTTTCGCTGTCGCGGCTGCGATGGCGAAAATATTCCGAGGCTCTGTGGTGCAGTATACGCCTTCTCTTTTTTTTCTCTCTCTCATTCTTTCGAGGCTCTTCTTTCTTTTGCTCGCGACACGACGAGGACGACGCGCGCAGTGTGTGGAAAAATTCACGACGCGGATTCACGCGGAAAAACATCGTCGCGCGGCGGCTTGATCCCTGTGAAATGTGTGATGTGCGTGTGTTCTAGTTGGAAGTTTTTGGTGTATATATGTATGGAAAATACTAGGTATTATATGTGGGATGTCAGTATAGTGCTGGGCTTTTCCGTGTGGAAACGCACATCATCGATCGACAAATCCATCGCTAGAGTTTTAGCGATGTAAACGCCGAATATAGAGTATATACTACTCTCCGCGTGTGCTTTTGTTTACGCTTTTGTAAACGTATACTAAAATGCAACTTTATAGTTGCTCGTTAATTGCTATAACGAGAGGTAAATGTTTGCAGAATACTGATATACCATAAATCCGCGCTTATAATTATATATTATTAATTAATTAATGCTTCTATAATTCGACGAACTGAAAATAAATTACATTTAACGTTGTCTTTTTTTTTTATATTATTGGGCGAAATAATACATTACAACTGAATATTCGAGCCCATCGCTGCGTTCCGGATATTTGAGCGTGTACGTGCGCGAGGTAATAGTGATAATAAACGTAAATCTATTCGAAATTTTGAAATCGGAATGCATGAATATTTGAACTCTATATCCAGTGCATGTATAGGCGCAGCAGCAGTAGCGGCGGCATGAGCCAGGGCGACTCGTCGTAAAACGTTGCTCAGCAAATAAGCATCGTTAAACAAAATAGAGAACATCGGAGGCCGTATAATGTTTTGCTCGGCCGCCGCTACTACGCGATATCAAATGTGCGTCATTATATTTCGCGGCCGATGTAAAGCGGGAATAAGTATCGTAATTAAAATTGTTAGCAAAAGTCGATGTCGTGTACCGCAAGAAAGGAAAGAACACGTGAATCCGATATCACAAAAGGAATATACGGAATATTATATTCGTTAAAAGTCGAAAAAATGAGCATAATAAATTTTCGAAATAATAAAAAACAATGATGAATATGCTACTCGAGTTATAAACGACGGACATCACGCAGACGCGCAGTATCAGGTTGAATCTCTATACGCGCGTGGGATTTTTTCGCCGACCGTGTCTTTTCCTCCAATCTCTCTCTGCCTACCCGTTTTTCGCGCAGCGAGAGAGAGAGAGAGAGACACCGTAAACACATATCACGTTTGATAAACAGCGCGCGCGAGCGCGCGTGGGCTGAAAATGTGCTGAGCAATTTAAATCCTCTCTCTCTCCCTCTTTTGCAGCTTCTTCAGCTCGCGAGCGTCAACTTTTTCTGCGCAGAATACATGCGCGCAGAGAGAGAGAGAGACTGTCCTGCGTCACTTTACTGTCGCTCTGCTGTATATAGATATATGTAGAAAGAGCAAACGCGTGCCGCTGCATATATATATAGTTGTAACTCATGTATATAGAGATAGCTGTATCTATATATATGTACTGGGAGGCTAGCGCGGACAAAGCAGAAAACGTTTCCCTCTCGCGAAGTGCTTTTACACGTATCCGCGAGATGCAGCACACTCGAGTTCTGATGCCGCTCGAGGCCCTTTCCCAGCTGTATATAGGGATATACATAGCTGTCGGCGCTCTATCGACGTACGTCGACCCGATGCATCTCTCTCTCTCACTCTCGTGCATATATATACATAGCGCTTCTATGCATCCGTATACGCGATGGATCCGATGCTTCTCTCTCTCTCTACCAGGGGGATTCCCGGAGCATCATTTTATCGGGAGATGTAAAAATCGCGCTCGCTTCGTCTATAACTTGTCGATTACGCTTTCACCCCCGCCAGCAGCTCGTGCTTTTTCGAAACTCCCTCTCTGCTGTTTTCCAGTTCTATATGTGCGGGAAAATTCTTCTTTTTTTTTTAAATTTCCAGGATTTGGGACAGCTTTTTCTAGGAATATGACAGGAATATTTTTTTTCTTTCGAGTGTGGTCTACTTGGATTTTTTTCCTCCTTTCCTGGTTGAAAAAAAAATAGATTCGAGGAGATGTGTTTCAAGTGTGGATATATATGCGTTCCGCGAAGTTGGTTTTTTGAATTTCAAGGAATAAGGAAGTAGGAAAAATGCGGTTGTCGCTGATGGTTGGCTAATATATATGATCCCTAGAAGTTCTGGAAGGAATTGGAAATCATCAGCCTTTGCTGAGCTGTGGTTCGTTGAAAATGTTTTGATGGCAAACTGGACTTGAATTTTGAAGGAATAAAATTTATATTTGTAAAATGGAATTTCTGTAACCCGTAAGAGAGCTTTTGGGATTTCTTCATAAACACTTTATACATAAAGTAGAGTCCTTTTTCATAAGTGGTAGAACGAATTTTTCAAAAAATTAGGACGGCGGGCAAAAATTTATGTTACGGCGAGCGGATTATCATTTGTCCGACTTTATTTCTGCAAGCCAGCGAGTGACCAGAAAATTCGAAAATATTGCGATAAAGTATACTAAAATAAAAATGGTATTATTTCAACTTAAAATTTCATTTCATTATTTCAAAATACGGAATATACCGTATGG
>UCQR01074315.1:2313-16582 GCA_900474235.1 Cecidostiba semifascia
GGCTTGATCCCATTCGATGTCTCTTTCTCTTTGATAAACGTTGTTTTCGCATTAGTTGCCGCGGCTTTAACCGATTTCTTAATGAAAAGAAGAATGAATACAAGTTTTTTTTGTATATATAGTTGGGAGAAGTAGTATTACGCAATTGAGGCCTGCTGCTTGAGTCGCCCACGTTGTAACTGATGACTGAGTCTTGTTATTAGTTTGTGGATACGGTGTGCATTTTTTGACATTCCTGACGATATTTCAATTTAGACGCAAAATAAAATACAAGTAATCAAAAGACTGTGCTATGCGATGAAAGCCGGTGATCATTGATGATGTTGTAGTTTTCTATCCACTGTTTTGCCGCGAGTGAAACAGAATGACTCGATTTTACTTTATAGGAGCCTGAGCTAGACGAAACTATAGTATATGAACGGACCATTCAGTTTACGCAATTTTGTACGCGGTTAATCGATCTACGACGCGTCACAAATAATTGATCTTATCCATTCTCGTCGATCGCTCTTTGTTATCGTTTTATTTGAACAATTAGATTTTAGTTGGAGTGCACTGTAAAAAATATCGACGTCGCTAGTAAGTCGTTATTTTTTACGATACATCGTAACGTCATCGGTGAGTCGCGAAAGAACGACGTTTGCACACGAAACTACCTTACCATAGTATTAGAAGCTGCAACACAGATGGCGCAGTTACTTCTCCTAAGTCCTCAGCGGTCTTGCCGTACCCCACTCTTTCTACTTGGCACGCCTGCTTTGACTTTGCAAAATCGTCCAGCTGATTGTTTGCGATACATCGTAAAACTGTCCTCGGTAACCCAATGCAATTTCTATCGAAATCAGAATTTCTAATTTCGAGAAAGAGAAAAAAGATAGGTTAGTTATTCAATGGGATGATGATCCTACCGATTTTCAATTCGTAACATTGCGAATTCCAGCGCGAAGCGAGATAAGCGCTTACGCGCGAGTAGTACAGTCGTTTCGATGAATGTCAAGGAAGCTGCTCTCTTTCTCGTGAGTGAATTTCTTCTCTCTCTCTCTCCCTCTTTGAGATATCTCCCGGTGACAAGAGAAGACAGTATACAGCCGCGTCAACACTTCCTCAAAGTGTTCGGCCGATTTCGGCCTTCCTCATTTCCATACGTCACCTTGAACTCGGATAGAGCCGAAAATCGATGCTCCTCTGTGATGTGTGACTTACATAGTAGCGTGGCGTTTACCTTCTCCATTAACGTTCGCGCGAGGACCACCTCCTCTCTCTCCTCCTCCGTGTGTTATGTCACTTTGCCTCCTCCGACTATCGTCTCTTCTCTTCCTCGATCTATCGCCTTCTCATCTCTTTATACTACCTCCTTCCGTTTATCTCTCGAGCTTCTAGACATTTGTTTCTGTCACACAATTCTATCGTTGAATCTTATATATACCGGTGCGGATGCTGGTGCTGTACAATCCATTTACATATGCTTTTTAATCTGATCAATAAATGCGGCTTGTCTGGCAGATTTATAACAACATGCTACACTTTTCTCTTAACGATCGGCTAAAGCAAATGTATTCAAATATTTTTCACGTTTTTTGCAATTAGGCCATTTAAATCACGCACGCATGTAAACGTCTGAGACTGCACTACACCCATTGTCTTTTTTTCTGATTATTCAATCTAACGGAGAACTAGACCAAAGGTCAGTTCGTATAATATATGGGTGATTATCAACCAAAATTCGATTTTTGAGTCTGACTTTTTGACTTACAATTAGATATCGCCACTAAGCTTTTCAGCGAAGTATGATGTGACAATTTTGAATAATCGTCCATATACATATACAACACGATATTATAACAACCAGCGAGAAAATCGTCAAGCGGCATTGAGACGGCTCAGTATACAACAAAGAATCGAGCCAGTGCTGCTGCTGCTGCTGTTGGTATACTATACCGCGGAATGATGCGTCGCGGCCCTGATGCGACACGTGCGCTAATACGGAGTAGCGTAAGAGTTAGTCGGTGGGGGAAACACGCATATATATGCATGATGTACACGTTTGGAAGGACGGACGCGATGAGGAGTTTTCGGGCTGCTGCTAGCTGCTGATTATATAATTATAAAAATTCTAGCAGCGAAAATACAAAATCATCTTGCCAATCTCTCGTAAACCTTTTTTTTTCCTGATAAACCTTTTATTGTAATTTTGTGTTTTAATGTGACTTTACATACAAAGAAGAGTCTTCCGCTTCGAACTTCGAAGTAAGCATAAGAAAAATGAGTCATTATTAGCGTTTCGAACAGGTTAAATTTGCAATACTTCGAATTTTAATGATATTAATGTTTTATTATAATTGATATACTTTTTAAAGCGTATATATGATGGAGACTGCCTTATCATACTGATGAGGTCTATGGGCAGCATATTTTAATTACTTACTTTGAAGAGAAAGACTCTTCTTTGTGCGTAAAGTCGTATTAACGCACTAAATTAATTACAGAGGTTTATCAGAAGCCTACACCCTTTTTAATTTTGTGGTTCAACCTATGAGAGATCGGCAATAGGATGATTTCGTATTTTCGTGTACCAAGGTGTTGCTAGAATCTTTATAATTCTATCAAAATATGCTGCTGCTGATGTTTTATGAGATAGTCCCTCTCGTCGTTGCCGTGAACTTGCTAAATTATAGAACCATTTACTTTTTCAGTGCTAGTTTGCGTCCAAAATAGCTGTGATGCGATCTGCTATGTATACCATTAGTTACGAAGTAGAATATATAATGCGTCGCGGTGTCTACATTTATTTTTAAACTTATACTTCTGATGATTCGCGTGAAGTTGAAAATATTTAAATCAGTAGAAGAGAGAGAGAGAGAGAGAGAGAGAGAGAGAGAGAGAGAGGACGAAGAAGACAAAGAGAGACACTCTTTGGGATTGAAAAGAAGAGCGTCGCGGCGAAGAGTAGCATCTATAGTTAGAAAAGTCTAGAGACGACGTCGCAGTTGATTCGAGAATGAAGACAAAGACAAGTGTTTGACGAAATAGATATACGCGATGGCTCGAAAAGTAACAATCGGTCGCACGAAGAAAATTTCGTCCCAAAAGTCATAGTATATACACCCAGAGCATGACAAATAGCAGTGTATATACCGCAATGCACCGGCGCGCCCCATAAAAAATGCATAGCCCGGCGCATCACCGTCGCTTCCTCTCTCCCATTGAAAATAAAAAAAAAACGAAAGCTCCGCTATAGGTCGACCTAATTCCCGGGCACAAATGCACCTCTCTCGAACATAATGACGTAGTAGTAGTAGTCGGCTTATACACCTTACGCACTATATATATACGCGTCCATTCCCAAAGCGAATTACACGTATACAGTATATAACGTCGACCCTCCAAGCGTGCAGGCATTGTTCACTCTCCCGCTCTACCGTCAAATACCAAGCGTATACAAGTACTCCCACCGTAGATATACATATACGTATAGTACAGAGAGCGAAAAAGCAACTATAAGCTTCTAATCCGACTCGACAAAGAGCATTTGCATCGAGCTCGCGGATGACCCATATAGCCGCTATAACTCGGCGCGCTCTAGGCACAGCGGCAACGACGCACACTATACATATAATATCGTTCCCCCTAGAACCTATGCTATATAGTATTAAGTATACAGTATAGTGAGAGGAGGGCCGAAAATTCGGCTGCTGCTGCTGCTGCTGTGCTGCTACTCGCGTTCGAAGCTAGAAGCTATAGCTGCGCTCTCTCTCTGTCTTTCTCTTAGCTGCCGCCACGCGCCACGAGGTCGGCCGTACGCACGCGGTGTGCGCCTCTCCATTTGGTCGGTCGACGCGGTGCCGAGAGCAGCGACACACACGCACGGTATAGAGCGCACGAGACACTTGCAGCACACGAGACTCTCCGTGTACTCCGTATATTATAAAAGTACTTGTATTTGGCGCGCTCGCGCTTTGTTGTATGTATACACATATGTCGATGCAGGAAGTTTGTTAGTTGTGTGGAGAATAATTATACACCGAGTGTTCTTTTTTACTACTACTACTACTATTACTACTACTTTTCTCAGTGATTCGATTATTTTGTATTGAGTATACTTTGGTACCTGATCGATTGTACAGTGTGTGCGGTTTATCGAGGAATTGACAACAAAAAAAAGTGAAGTGTCGCGAGTGTTGTCGAACCTTAATTTTTTTTTTTTTTTAAATTCTAATCCCGAAGAGGAGAGTGACTTTGAGCAGATCGTTATAATATCGATCGAGAGATCGAGCGAGCTCTCTTTTATCCGAGGCACATCAGGAAAAAGGGTTGTGTCAAGTCAGCTCGTGCGGAGGTTGGAATATCGGCAAGTGCCGGAGGAGATGACGAGCACGGTCCCGGGTAATGAATGACGCGGCTCAGCGCAGGAAAAAGCCCCCTCGTCGCTTCGTGAGACCTTTGGAAGAGGTCTCGTTATTGCCCGGTAGGTGCCCCTGCTCCCTCGCCCCCTTTGTATAGATGTATATTATAAAAGTGCGCCGATTTATTTATCGATCTTTTCTAATTACGCGTATAATACTTACGCGAATGCCGATGAATTAGTAAAAGTTCGATGCATAAATATTATGTATACTGGATATTATGGTGATGGTGGTTATTAATTATATGTGTGAGAGTGTCATACTGATAAAGGAATTTGGATGTTAACCTTGTCGAAAGTTGAGAAATGAAAATACGTGCATGTATATAAATACAGAGAGATTGTGTTTTTGAGTATACGCTTTGGGAATTTCCGAAATTTCACTCTAGGAGGGGACTTTAAACTCGCTGCGATGATGACTAATTATTTGTTTTGTGTCCTTCGTCGCAGATATTCGCCTTGTTTTGCGCGAATTACATTATTAACTCTCTGCACGGCGCGTATGGCAATAATACTAACTATAACAAATATTCGTATACGATATATAACGTTGACTGATGGGGCAACTGACACGTGACGTGTGTTTTAAAGCGATACAACTGTCGATATAGCCGTACTGTGTGTTTTTCAAAAGTTTATATATATACGTGCTGACTAACTGTATACCAACGATCGGAATAATAGTTTTTGGTCGATCGTCTTGTTTCTTTAGCGTGATCTGGAAAAGTTGTTTTAACAGCGATTTTCTGATATCGATGTATTATGGTCTGCGTTTGAAAACCCCTTTTGATGCTATCGTTTTACCACACTAAAACTCTATTTTCAAAGGCAAGCCCGCAGTTACGAAAAACTAATCCCCAATCAAGACGGTTGGTGCTTCGCGCAGTATATACCGTAAGATTAGAATGTTGTACGGGCGGACTTTAAATTGGCGAGGAATCTCTTCGTAACGACGCGCCATTAGACCGCTACCGCTGCCGTATGTACACGTCTGAAGCGTCTCGCACACGACGTTCGGTTATACATATATCTATATTCCTTTTTTTTTTTTTTTTTCATTTTGAGGTCAGTGGAACGCGCGTCGCGGCGTTGACTTATTAGAAAGGTGCTAGATCGTGGCTCTGTCTCGTGCAGCAGCGACTTTTGGAAGAAAAGAAAAGCCGTATCTTTAAGCTCCATCTCGTGGAATTCGTCGCGAGGAATTTGCAGAGTACATAAATTTCACGCGAGGGTTTCGGCCTTTTTAATTTTCTTCGGTCGTTACAGGAGAGCGTATAGTCGAAAGTCTATGTGGACGAGTCTTGGGAGAGAGGCGCGGTTTTTCGCAACGTTGTTCGCCGTATATAACGGAGATCAGAATGCGCCGAGCGAGAGACTTTCGAAAATAAAATTGTAATTCTTATATATTGTTATTTTCGCTATATCAGCTGATATGAGGAAGTGTCCTTTTCTCGATGATTATTGATAAAGTGCACAGTCGAATCAGACAATAATAAATAAAAAAATAAGCTAATATGTTTGTGTGTGTTTTTTTGCATTGCAGCTGGAGGAGCAGTCGGGCACGGGTGCGATAGAGAGGGGAATTCCATAGTGGAGGGAGGCGGCAGCGATAGGGGTGGCGGCGAAGGTCACGGGGTCGGCCCAAGGGGTGGCATTATGGACTCTCATCAACAGCAGTTCTGCCTCAAGTGGAACAGTTTCGGCAGTAACCTGGCCACGGCTTTCTCGAATCTCTTCAAAAGCGAGAGTCTCACCGATGTCACCCTTTTCTGCGAGGGTAAGTCACACTTTACAATCTCTTCTCTATATGTACTTATTTCATACAAATACACCAATTGAATAACTACAAGCGAGAGAACAAGCTAAAAAAGTAAAAAAAGAATCGTGTCGCAAAACCGCGTGGACTAACGGGAGATCCGCGCAGCGTATTAGTTTCGAAAATAGACGCTCTAAGTAGGACGACGCATTTTTGCAACAGCCAGCGACTTTCACCCAACGCCGGCCCACTCGGGGGATTTGCACTACTTTGCGCGCGCAACCTTATGACTATGCAGAAACTCCGCTAACCACACTTGCTGCTCGGCAGCTGCTGCTTTTCAGCGTTCTGCCTTTCAAAACGCGGCTTTCTTTTTCGCAATCGATCTAACACACAATCTTCTCTCTTTATATACCTGACTTTCAAATGATGCAAAAGTTAGATAATCCGTGTCTAGTCGTAATCAATTAAAAAAACTTATTAAAAAAAAAACAAAATTTAACTTTCCTCCCCGTCTGACTGCGCAAAGTCCCCAACTCCTTGCTCGTCCGACCATCGCGCGATCGCTACTACTCGCGCAAAAAAAAGGAGGCAAAATTGCACCAGTCGACCAACTGCATCGTCGCGTGGGGAGGAGGAGTGAGCACGTGACACGTGCAACTGCATACACACAGAATTGCAACGCTCGAGGATTGGCTATAGCGCCGCCCCCTCTCCAATGGCGAGCTTCGAGCGCGCGTATTCGCCGGCTGCACTGGCGAATCTCGATGTGCAAAAATATCGCGCGCCAAGTGCAGCGAAAGAGAGAGAGAGAGAGAGAGAGGAGAGCACGCCCAGTGTGAGGCGGTGCAGTTTGCCGCTGAGAGTGAGCCATTTCAACGGCAGTCGCGCTCGCGGATCCGATCCGAGTGCATGCGAGCTTTTTCGCGGAGTATAACTGGTGTCTTGTGCGTTTTTATTTTATTCGTGATGTGTGTGTGCGTGTGTAGTGCGTTGCATTATTCGATTGGCGAGAGAGAGAGAGCGAAATAACGTGATTATATTGTACTTTGAAACAATTTTTAGGGAGAGAGAGATGATAAAATAAATCGGTCTCGGAAACTTTTATCGCGACGAAATATAACACATTTTTCAATTTTTATACTCGTGTATATTTTCACGTTGTTTTCACTCTTAAGCTTTTGATGGCAAGAGAGCTGAAAGTAATTTATGAGGCACCGAGAGAGATAAGGAATTTTCGCGCAGCACGTGGAGGCCGATATAAAAGTGACATTATCTCTCTCTTTCTCTCTCTCTCTCACTCGTTCTCTGTGACTGTTGATAAACAGGACTGTGTGCAATTTTAAGCCGTTATGCGATTTGATATCTTCATTGACTCTTTTTTATGTGTACGTGTGTATCTATAGTCGAAAAATAAACTGATGATTTATAAGAACTAACTTTTTCATCTTCGTCTAACTCCTTATTTAACTTTCTTTATTCTATAGATAAGATTTTTCTTTGTTTTAAAATTTTTTTTTGTTAAATATCGCACGCTTATTTTATACAATTGGAATAGTCTATGAAAAATTATTTACACCCAGACTCGACTTCTAATAGAAAACACAGATAAAACGCGATAATTGGCTTACAAGATAATTCTTACACTGAGAGCGATAAACTGTTTATACTGATAATGGAAAAACCAGTTGTGCCGGAGCAAAAAAGATACTGCATAATGTATCAGTCATTCAGCAAAAAGCGCGGTAAATTCAAACCTCGTGGGAGCCCATCAAAGGATTTCCCAACACGGCGGCGCATATCCGTACGCTATATGTATATCATATACTTCGAATTGGAAAGAGAAAAGAGAAGCGAAAAACGTAACAGTCAGCTCTCTCAGGCAATAAAGACGGCTGCGGCGGCGGACAAGGTAAGGTTGGGCAAGCAGCAGCAGCAGCAGCAGCAGGAGCGTCGGTGAACGGCGACCAAAAGCAGTCAAAGTAGGTCTGGGTTACAGTTAGATCTAACAGCGCTTCGGCCGCTAGAAGGGGCCAGCACCGATCGTATTCGATGCATGCGCGCGCGACTAGAAAAGCCAACTCTTTGTCAGCTTGAGAGAGTCTATATACGCCTTGTGCACACACACTCCAACCAACACACACACACACACACACACCAAAAGCCGCGTATGATGTCACTCGTGCGTATACGCGCTTTTTGCCGTATGTAGAACCATGTCGGCCCTCTTTTGAGATTTCACTGCCGCGCAGAGAGTTTTAGTGTTATAGGGGGCGGGTATAGGTACGGTACACGTCTTCCGTAAAAAAAAGGCGATGAATCTTTATGGCGACTTTTCTCATGCATATGCACGCTTATGGTTGAATTATTTGGGACACGTCGTATATAATATTATAGTATACAGAGAGAGGTGAGAGTAGTTTTATGTAACGAAAAGCTATACTATGAATTATGGGGATCGTGAACCGCGCGCGCGTGTGTATTGCCGATGGATTCCCGGAATACGGACCAAACACTTCATGCTCGAAAATAGTAATCTCGAGTTTGAATATATAGACTCGAGAGAGAAGGCATTTTTGTAGAAGCGAATTTTCGAGCGCGGCCGATGCTTTATCTAACGTAAACAATGAATATGTAAAAGTGATTGAACATTTGATAAAAGTTGAATGAAAATCTACTTGAATCGCGAGCAGATATATATTTCGCCGCGGCGAGAACAGAAGTCGCATTATATTTATCTAGAGCTAGAGATAACGACTCGCTCTCTTTGCCGCTCGATCAATAGCGTTGCGCTCAATCGAATCGATATTTTGATGCTTCCTCTTGTAATACGATCGAATTTCCAATAGATACGGAATCTACTCGACAGCTGTATTTGTATGGAAAATAATTTCACATTCTCAACGGTCTAATTTGAATTTATCAAGTTTTCAAAATTATTCAAACGGCGAAAACTAGTTTCGCGTCGTTATAATATATGCTCATTAGAAGTCTGCTAAAAATAGCCCGTATGTTAATTCGAATTGCTCGAAAAATTTTATCTCTCCGTTGATGATGTTTCTGCACATCACGGGATCGATAAAACTACGTTCTCTATTCTGCGGCGCAGTTTTTCCTCGACTCTCATCCGAAATGACGAAAACTCCGAAGCTGCTTCTGCAAGCTCTCGCTATAAGCAGACGGTCATAAAGCTGTCGGTTTCGAAAGAAACCTCGGGCGATCGCTGTTCCCTCAGCACGATTATATATTACAAAAGGCCGCACGTGTACTTACTAAAAAATATTTATGCAGTCGATAATAATTATACAGTTAATTTTCATATACAAGAAAATGAAAAAGAAGACCATCATCGACGAGAAACTGCAAATAAAAATTACCATACGCTAGAGATGCCTCAGTCCAAACGAAGGCGCGTCCGCCTGTACAAAGTACACATACACACACACACACACACATAGTCTATATCTAACGTCGAAAAGCTAGACGACTATATAGCATATGCGACGGCGACCTACATAGATGTGGCCGCGGGGGCCCCGCCGCCGTCGCTATACTGCTTATATTTAGGTCATGGGCTCTTTCTCTAGACGCTGCTGTTGCTGCTGCTGTTCTGTGTGTGTGCAACGAGCACCGAATTATCGACTGCGTTGCGTCTGTCGCATTTGTTATGTGTGTGTGTGTGTGTGTGTGTGTGTGTGTGTGTGTGTCTGACAGCCGCGTGCGTTAGACGGCGAGAAACTGGGTCGCCGTTGCGGCGCGCGATGCTTGCGCAGCTTGGAATGTATCTATCTCGATGCGCTAAGAGAGAAAAGGAGGTTTTTTTTAGTTTGTTTTTCGTGGACGAGCGCTTGCATCAGCAGTGATTTTGGACGGTGAAGAAAGAGCGAGTGCTGATGCAGATGCAGCTTGTTTGCATCTGGAATTTTTCAGATTCCGATGCTGATGATGCTTCTCGTGGGAAATTATAGCTTCCTAGAGATGAGTTTCATTCGATATCCTATTTTTGAAAGTATATATTATCGATTTGCCAAGGTCTGGGAACGTGCAGCGATAAATAATTTTTTTTTGTTTGCACCGTAGAGAGTTGCCTCATGGCTATAGGCGACCAACTGACAAAGTTTGATTGCCGAAGTCGATGTTTGCTTACGTACTGAGCGCTCAAGGTTTCTTCTATTTCAAATGCCCATTTCCACGCAGCGCGAGACGAGGCTCTCTCTGTATATGTGAACAAAAGTCATCGGTTTCTACAGCCTGAAATTCGGTACATACGCTCAGCCACGTACGTTTTACGGTGATAACGATAAAGAAGACCTTGTCGCAATGGGTCATGATTTCTTTTTCTCTCTCAGTTCTATATATACTCCTAACGCGCGGTTATTAGTTTCACTTTTTAAATGTTCTAAATCGTCGTGTAGGTATAGAATTCGTTCACGAAAAATAGTCAAGGCTTCAAAAAGGCTATAACGACGATGAAAAAAATTCAAAGCCCAAATTCGCTCATCTCCAATTTCACGAGAAAAAAAAGGTGTACACTCTATTCCTCGAGCGTTAGAAGTCACATCGTCAGCCGCTTCTTCCCTTCTCGCATAAAATACGCATCGCTCTCTTACGCAAGACCGCAACCTTTTCTAACGAAAATCAAAAAAACAACAGCCTGGCTATACGATCCCAGGCTATAATTGAATCAAACCGACGGATCGATATTAGTCAGTATGTCGAAAGTTCAGAAACCCGACTCTCAGCATCCGATTATGAAAAAAAAAAATAAGAAGAAGAAGAAGAAAGAAAAAAGAACGGCGCACGTGCGGCCGCGAGTGCAAGGCACTTGCGGCGCCGAAAGAAGTCAAGGAGCTCAAGACCTTGGAACACCGCGCAGTTCTCGTGGTTAGAGGTGTGTGACCGAATAGAGAGTGAGACGGATGCGCGCAGCAAGAAGCGCCGAGTAGGGACAGAAGAAGATGTAGGAGGGATAGAGATGATGTACGAAAAAAAAAGATACGGTGAGAGGAAGAAGAGAGGAGGAACGAAGTTACGCGCGGTGGGAGAGACAAAGAACGCGATGTTAGAACGCTGGCATTTTTTCCTCCTGAAACATACGCTTGTTTGCGGAAATGAACGCGTATGCAGACCTGTTTTAGTTTCTTCGAAAATATTGTTATTGATACTCGCCGAAACTATTATATGCGCGAGGAAAAACACACACGTATACATACCTTGGCAGAAGAATCAACGCGATACGAACGGACAAAGGCCAAGTCGAAGTATATATTCGGCGAGAGGGAAGGCAAAAGAGAGAGGTCAAAGAAAAATAGCGAATAGCAACGCGGTGAGAGAAGCCGACGAATCACGAAGAAGAAGAAGAAGAAGAAAAAGAAGAAGAAGAACGTCATGTGTGCGTATAAGGAAGAGGGGCGGCAGAGTGAACGCACTTGGAACGCAAACACAGTATATACGACGCGCCCCGATGGCCAAACCTCGCACTTCCTGGAGTCAAGGTTGTGGCACTTTGATGCAACAGGATACCGGCCATTGACATCCTCCTCCCGCGCGCTCTTGCTTACGCGTGCGTTTTATATAGCTCATATTTTTTTGCTCGCATTATCTCAACCTCTCTGCGTGTGTGGCGAATTCGCTTGCGCTTTTTCGCACGTATAACGGGACAGATCCTCTCGTTCCTTTTTGCGCTTTTTCTGCGATGTGGGCTATAGTTCACTGTTTAGCGTTAAAATTTCATGCTACAGAATAGCGAACTATTTTTTTTTATTCACCGATCCAGCGATATCTTCGGGAAGGATCTTAATTCTGTCGAACGAACATAAATAACTCGGCGATAAAAGTTGCCTCGATAAAGCAATCGTTATAATTACTACAACCGATAAGACACTGCAATTCTACGAGCGATTCTTCCTATAATACACGTTCGTAAAAAAACAAAAAACGATCGAATCGTCGGAAAAATTGTAATTTTCGGCACGTACAAGTTTTTAAACAGATGCAGCAGTACACACATAGACGAAAGAAAAACAACACGTCCTCATTATAATACACGGCGAATTTCAGGGTGAAGGAAACGCTTACGAAAGGCCAGCGATACTCTTAGCGCGCGTACATCATCAGAGTCGCAAAGAGATAAGCCGCGAACGTCCCTCTCGGCGCTTTTCGCGTTATCTGATGTACGCATATACGCACGAGTATGTATGCGGTGGCTGTTAAAAAAAAAAAGAGCGCGCTGCCTATTTTTCTCTAGCCACGCGTTACATCACGGCGAAGCCCGCATGCGCCGCGAGATATCTCTCGCGCATTGCTAATATACACGCGGCGGTGGCTACGTAATGAGAAGGAAGAGAGAAAAAAAATTATAAATACGCGCCGCTCGCTTTTTTTTTGTTTTTACGATGCTGCTGCTCTTTTATATTACTCTCGCGATTGTGTATATACGTCTTTTCCGAGAATATAAGTGAATTCGCGGCGAAGAGTTTTATTATTGAAAGTTGCGTTGTAAGCCGGCCGCGGAGAGGTGTATACGTGAGAAATTTCCGTAATTGCGATGTGAATCTCGCGAGGCGCTTCCCGCAGCGTGGATATACACAAGGTTTAGAAATCCTGATTTATGATACATGTATAGTATGTGTGTTTGTGTGTAATATTAGGGAGCGTTTACGATTTAAACGCTCACGTTCTTTCATATTATTTTTTTTTCTTCTTATTCGTACATTCCAGGCTTACGAAAACTCGCGACGCGGAATTTTGTTTTCATATAACAAGGATCATCTATCCCGCAAAAATCTTTTGTCCGCGCGTCTAACTATAATATCTAACGCATCACGTGCGCGCGTTGTATATCAGAAACACGTTTCCAAAACCGGTTTATCTGGTCGGCTGCTGCCGTGTCATTGGTGTACAAAAACGCCGATTCCCATCTCGATTTTCCAGCTCACGAATCTATCACGCCTCTGCGATCGTTCGCGGAAAAAAAAGAAGACTGAAGGAGTGCGAGAGAGAGAAGTAGAAGTAGAAGTAGAAGTAGAAGTTTATTAGGCTGAGGACTCAGAGGTCCATGTAGCCTCCACAAATACAAAATACATGGTTATAAAAAATATATCTCATATACAATAGACCTCCAGCAGTGGGTAACATAAGCGTAAACCCATAAACAATTATAAAATAGAATTAAAGAAATATATCTATCAATAAAGTTAAATAATAAAAATATACAGTAATAATACTATAGACGAATCACATTCGCATAGTAGCGCATAGAACGTATATTACAAAGATACAAATAAAATATTTACATATATAACAGTGAAGCGACCGTCGACAATGTGTCATGGATGACTAGGTTCGCCCGCAAACGTCGCACGCAGAATATAACTCGCTAGGACTTTTTTAAAACAGGGTCGGTTATACAAAGCCTGAATGCTGGTCGGTAGGGCATTCCACAAATTTGCCGCTTGAATTGTAAAAGAGAGCTGATAGCATCTAGTCCGAGCCCAAGAAACCTTAAGCGTCAAAGGGGAGCGGCGTTGCGATCCCACTTCGTCCGGCTCATAAAAAACAAAATTGTTTGCTAGATATTTAGGCTGTTGATTCACTAGTATGGACGCTAAGAGGCAAAGACAAGCAAAGTCTTTGCGGGCTTGGTACGGCATAATATTAAATTTGCGATATACCGGCGTAATATGATCCGACTTCCGCGTGAATGTAGCGAATCGCAAAGCGGCGTTTTTACAGCGGCTTAATTTAAGTGTAAGCTCGCCAGATAAGTCCAAAAAGAGACACTGGCAGTATTCGAGAGAGAGAGAGAGATAGAGATAGAAAAAAACTCGCGCGCGTGCAGCGTTTTCCGCTGGCATTGGCCCGCGCGCGAGAGAAACTCGATCCACGTGCGGCGAATTCGCTCTTTTTCACAATAGATAAGTCTGTGCAGAGAGCCGCGCGCGGCTTGATGATGTCGCGCTTTATTTTTAGCGGCTGCTGCTTCGAGACTGTGTATAGACGAGCCGAACTCGCGACGCGCGCATCCCGTGCGATGTGTGTTATTCTCTCCCTCTCACTCTCTCTCTCTCTCTCTCTCTCTCTCTCTCTCTCTCTCTCTCTCTCTCTCTCTC
>UCQR01074428.1:0-13010 GCA_900474235.1 Cecidostiba semifascia
TGAAATAAAGTGTAGTCTATGAGTAAATAAATTTTGTTAAGATTGTGAATTAGAGTTATTTTGAATACAGCAAATCAGTATTGATTATAGTTGGATGTAGATTATCGAGCTATAAGCAAATCAATATGTGTGTGCTAATCCTAACCTAACCTCAAATTACTCCCGCTCCACCTTCACCAGAATGATTGACTATTGAATTATAAATTATAATTCGATCCTTTTTAGGTTATTAAAACTTTCAATGGATCCCAACTGTTCGTTAAATAAAACTTTGCTAATTTTAGCTAAGTTGCCATGTATAACTACGTATTTAAGAAAGCGATGTTCTAGCTAAGTCGCCAACGATTATGTAGCTTATTCGCTTAAATAAGCGATTACTTAGCTCAAAATACGTTCATATTTCTACCAGGGTAGCGGCATCTTTGGATGCCTACATCACCCCTCGAAATCACTCCTTCAACCGTCGCCGCTTCCCTTCGGCTCGAGTTACCTCTTCGTTACTGTCTCTTTAGCATCACATGAACCAATAAACATCTTCTTTGATGTCGGCCGGATTAATTAGTAAACGACAAAATTGTATTTAAACAATGCCGTGAGCTCACGCTGGAACATCTCTCTCGGCGAGTTAAGAGAGCAAGGGCGAAAAAGGCAAATACTTATATAAATCAGCAGCGCGAGTTCTCCGCGTACTAGATTCATTCCTTTGCATCAGGATTCCTTTCGTTCTCTCCCTTTTTTCCCGTCGCTCTTTGCGCCGACAGTAAGAGTGAGCTTTAACGATAATTGGAAAGAGTAAAATTGCTGCGCGCTCGGAATTTCCAATGTATATCAAATTCAAGTTAACGGATCAATTGTATATACAAGGTATATAAGAGCTATGAGATAATCATTGCATACTGATGACAACAAAAGGGACGTCGCATGAAAATTCAACGATAATTTCGATGCTAATGCGCAGCGACCCGACGACGACGGCAAGGTGAAAAAAGCAAATCAGAGGATAAACAAAGCCCCTCCGTGGATTATATCCAGCGTGAAATCCAGTGGCCTTTCAAAAGCGCCCGGCTGCAAGGTGCGGTGGCTGATGGGGGGGTATAGACACACAGAGAGCAGCAAAAGAACTCATCCTCCAAGACAACACGACGAAGGGACGAAGAGTATAGGGTCTCTCTTGAGGGTAGAATCAAGGTAGGCAGGCCGAACCGTTATCCCGCCCGCTCTCTGATACATCCCGCGCCGCGCGTTAATTCGCCGCTCGCACAAGAGAGAGAAACAGAGCCTAGTGCAGACGCTCATCTTCTTTCCCTCCTGCGTGCGCGCGCTCTGTCAAGTGTAATTGTCGAGGAGAGAGAGAGAGAGAGAGAGAGGGAGAAGAGCTCGCGGTCGCCCTCCTCGGCTTTTCGAGGCATTCAAATTAAAAGCTTCGCTTTCCGGAGCGGAAGTAATTACTGACGGGGTCTTCGTCTTCGTCATCGTCGATGCCGCGCGCAAGCTCGGCTGTCTTTGATATGGGCGGTTAAAATGGAGTCTGCTAATCCACTTGATACCGAGATGCGTTTCCCGCGCGCGAGCAGTAGGATGGATATGCCAGTATAGACCTCGAACCATTTCCACGTCTCTTCTTGATTATTCACGAGATCGTCTATGTATGTACTTGGATATTTATAGGCTCTGTTTTACTGAGAGTTTTACTGGGCTACTTGTCGATACAATTGAACAATGGACTTTGTTATGATTTTCACGAGGTTGTCGTGATTTACAAGCATGTAAGATGAACAACAATTTAATGAAAGATCAGTCAAGCACGTACCCTGGTAAAAATTTGGCTGGTTTTTCTAGCCTTTCCGTTAAAATATCGCCAATTCGTTTCGCGTTTTTTGAAACTAAAAACGATGAAATTTCAATCGGGTTTTTTGGTTAAGATTTAGCTAAGATACTATTGAGTAAAATATAATAATTGATATTGATAAAAAGTTCAAAAATTAATTACACTTAATGTTCGCTTTATCACCTTAAGACTAGAATCTTCAGTCGATACATCTTCGATCGATCTATATAATTATTATTCTACATTAAAAAATGGCTTAATTTATAGGTTCTATCTTTATTTTTAGGTATCCCAACTCTACAAAAACTGTTCACTGAGAGGTTCACTGACCTGAAGCCTTTTGACGCTTTTGTTATAAATTTCTGGCTAGAATTCTGCTAGAATTTAAAAATGTATCGATATTCTGGCGAAATTATCGTCTAAATTGTTAGCAGGGTAGGGGCAATTTATGAACGATGCCAATGTTATTGATTTTAATGAAAAAATACAAGAATGCAAAAATGAGCGGATTAAAGCAATAAACAATTTTTAATTAAATCGCTAAAACACGACTTCCATATTTCTGGCCAGCAAAAATTATTATATTATATCTATGATACATTATATTGTACTTACAATATATGAGAAAATTAAGATTTCAAATACTTAATACTTATTTAGTGTATAAATAAAAAGTCGCCAGCGAAACGCATAGGTCCAAATGGAAGTCCTACAAAAAATGAACGAATTTATGTTTTAGTATAAAAAAATGCGGTGATCTGATAGAACTTATAATCATAGTCTCTCAAATCACCGCGCAAATATTTGCTTATATCTAGTATATAATTAAACTCATAGTGTACTGAGTGACTGATACTCATTTGCATTTATATACACCTTTGACATAACACGAAAAGCTCTTGAACATAGTATCAAACGAAAAATTCTCGTAAAAGGCCGACGCACACACCGCGAGAAACAATGAAAACAATCAACTAAGTAACTCCTTTGAATAGCCACGAGCGGAGAAAGCTTGATGAGTCTCTCTCTCTCTCAGTCTGGCTAGCAGCGGCAGCAGCTAGCGCATCTCAGTCTCAATCAGGTCTGAGCGCAAGCTTTGAAGGCTCGGCCTCGTATCTCACTTACTAGCCAGTATATAGGACGATTGTACGCGCGGCCCCGACGAACATGCACAATAAGGGTGCGAAATCGCGCCACGGTGCCGAGATACCAGTACAGACGGACCGAAGAGGTCTTTCACGGGGACTCATTTCTAAATGGCCCCGCGCACTGACCTTCTCCCCGCTGCAGTAATGGACAGAGAGAGAGATAGAGGGGAAGAGAGATAGGAGAGAGAGAGACGCGAGCAGCAGAAAGGGGAGCTCGGCGCTGATTGCGAACATCCCGCGTCTATTTATATAGCTTAACCGAAGCGAAACACAGGCCGAATATCCCTTTAAAGGATTACATCGGGCTGGGATTCATTTGTATCTGTCGAAGAATCGGGGGACCACCCGGCAAGGTGGGGGTTGTTTAAATCAATCAAACGGCCGTGCGCGCGCGCGTATATACATATATAGCGCCGCCCAGAGTCGCGAGTATTAATAAGCAAACGCGCGCCCGCGTTTGTATCGACTTCAAAGGGAGTATAATACCACGCTGCGATGGAGCTTGCGGCTTGCCGCGAGATACGCGGAAATTGTCGTCAATAAAATAAACATTAGCGCGATGTATATGCGTATGCGATATGGATCGCTCTCTATGTGTGTTATTTGGAAGTTTGGGGTGAAAGGTATTTTGGAGAGAGAACGAGAAATGCCTGCATTTATCATACGATTGATATGTTGGCGAATGAAATCTGAATTTGTTATGTTGTTACGTCAGATTTACTAGACTTATATATTGATTTGATAAATCGAGATGTCTTGTTCAAAGTTTCCTTTTTCATCCGAAACGTATCAGCTTGAAATAAAGCTGAAATTGAAATTTGAGAGAGAGAAGAAAATAAACTTCTCGACAATGATAATTTTCCGTTATACATATACATTCAATATTTACGGTCGAGCAAGTTTCCGCGCACAACTTATTGCTATATCCAAGTGTATCGTTCCAAGTTCGGCTTTCGCTTCTAGTTTTTGGTATACCGGCACGCTGGCAATCGTAACTTAGATAAAGTTCCGGGAGCTTTGAGGCCAGATCGCTTTGCTGCAGCAGTGTCAACACAAGATATTAATTAGTTCGAGCAGATTTGCCCTCAGACATTATTTGCCATATAGACACTGCATATCATCCGTTCGTATCAAGCTATACAAGACAGTGTTTCGCTGCTTGTTTCCCGAGTCGATCGAGTGAAAGAATTATGGATATATTTTCGAAATGCGTGTGTACATTGATTGAATTTCGATTTATGAGATACATGGCTTTCCTGGTTACGCGAGCATTAACGAACGCGAAGTTTCATATTGCTATCTAGACAGTTCTGGTAAATAGTAATTAATGCTTTGGATTAGCTGCGGCGCGAAAATTTATGACTGGAAATGAGTTTATAACTGTTGGCTGAGTGATTAGATAGGGTATTATTGAAAATTTTTATAGTTGCAGAAAATACGGATTTTTTACATAGATCTCTCCTGTAAATATCACAATACACACATCGTGACTATACCACAGATATACCAATGAAGCATTATTTTAATGTGTATAAAAGATAAAAGATATCGGCTCGACTATACCTGTTCCCTTATCAAGATCTAGGCTGTACAACTGCATCTTGATGTTTGACACTATCGGCGCCTACCGTTTTCCATCATGCGCCATACATATACATATCGATCGTGAAAATTCGAAAGCCAATTCACTTCAGTAGCTGTTGAATTAATTGAGAGATAATAGCCTTAGAATAAAAGAGAACACGCATCTACTTGAGCGCATTCTTTCGCCACCTTATCTACTGCTTATTAATATTAATACTGGTCCAAATGAATTAACGAGTCCCGATGAAAGCTGAAAAATCTCTCTCCGCCGCAGATATACATAATAGAGACCGGCCTTATTCTTCTCTTTGCACGAGCGGCATTATATGCCACACACACACACAGGTCCGCTCGTCAAAAAAAAGCAAAGGAGCCGAGGAAAATATTTCAGGTCACGTATCGTAAGGACAAAAGGGTTGAGAAAAAGAAGCCGACCAATTGTCAGTCGGTGGCGGTATCCTGCGTGCGCTTGTTCCTTACGTAAGGCTCGTTTTCATCTGTATATTACCTATATAAGTTGGCCGCTCTCTCTCTCTCTCTCTCTCTCTCTCTCTCTCGTCGACGCGCTTGTTTATTCTATTCGTAAGAGTCTCTCGCTGTGTATCTTGGCGTAATATGCATACACGTATATATAGGAATATTTAGTCAGATGAGGAGACTCGAACAAACGCCTCTAAGGCTTTCTATTAAGCCGACTCTTTGATGTCTGCTCGCTACTGTCGACATCTATCTGTATATAATACGTATACGCGCGCGTGCATCCTCAGTAGCCTTATATAGTTTTCGTAACAGTTCGAAAGGCTTTCATTTCTCCCATCAGCGTATATAACTGAGCTCCAGTCGATTATCCGGGTATACATAATAGAAGAAACGAAAATAAATCGAAGATCGCGGTTATTGGTAAAACACACTGTGCACAGCTCGCTCTCGAGTCAAAGGAAACGAAGAGACACGATGAACTAGAATGTATAGAAATTTCGGAGTTTCCTCGTCGACGACTCTGCTTCTCTATATGTATACGTGTATATCGGAGCGTATATAGCTTTGCAGTAGTACAACTCCCTCTGTATATCTCTCTCTCTCTCTCTCTCGGTTCCCGACGGCGTTGCTTTGCTGTTTGTTTCTTGTAATTCACGAATTTTCCGAGCTCGCTCTTCCGCTCTCGGCTTCGTCTTCTCTCCTACTATATACGCGGATCCTTCGACTTTACCGTGTGGCAAAGACGAAGAGTATATATACACACATACTGGCGTCGCCAAGTTCGATGCCCCGCATATACACAAGAATCGCATCCTACCCTCGCGAGCGCGCTCAAGCTATATACTGCTCACTAAAGCCAGTCTGCACTTTACTTTGTGCAACTTGCTTCACAGGGGGGCGGGCGCTTTGCATTGCAGCGCGTGGAATTGACTTCGATCCTCTTTGCGCACAGTCTTGATTATCTACTCGAATAGCGCTCTCTCTCTCTCTCTCTTTCGACTTTGAAGAAGCCGGTGCAGCTCTTGTTTGTGAATGCTGCAGCAGCAGCAGCAGCGTATAGTTTATTTCTGCCAATTTATGAAAAAGGTGTACGCTTGCAGCAAAAATACATTGACACGGCTCTCGGTTAATGCATATTATTAAACGTGCAGCCGTGTGGAAGAAGAAGAAAAAAAAAATGATTATACATAACGCCGTTATTATAAGGTATACGCGTCGGGGAGGAGTATTACACGGAAGTAGGTGCATATACTATATATGCCCCCGCCTACAATTCAGACGCGCACGTCAGCGCTAACGCGCCGCTATATGTACCAGTGATGCTGCTGCTGTTGCAGTACTTAAAATTCCAGCAATACGACGTCTTAATAAGTGCGGTTACGCGGAATTTCGCTGAGGGCCAACTCCCGCTCGGATTTAAGCGGCCATTGTGGTCGCTCGGAATGGACTCTCTGCGGCCTACCCAAAGTGCGCATGCATGCATGAACGTGATGTTCTCTCGAGCATCAACCCTCCACGTTACTGCTGCATGTGCATCTATTCCCCCCTTCGTATGTGTTATATACGTATATACACGCTGGAGTTATGTACTCTTGCGTTTTTTTTTTTGTCTCTGTGTATATATACTGATTTAGTCAGTGATATAGCGGAAGGATGATGAGGATGATCTGTTCTTCAGATCTATATAATCTCGATGACTGTATTATATACCGATCTGGTAGTTGTAATTTAGTTTTGTAATTACTCTTCGGGACGATTCCAATTTCAATAGGTCGTATATAGCTGTGGACTATACTTATACGCTCGAGACTAAGTATCCCCGATTTAATCCATATTTTTTCCTTTTTATGCAAAAATACATCAGAGTGCTCCTACGTATTCCCCAGGTCACATACGTATATATATGCACACTGCGCGCTTAGCGATTATACCCCGTCGGCCGCTGCGACTGACCACACTGATGC
This sequence comes from Cecidostiba semifascia, assembly GCA_900474235.1. Classification (NCBI taxonomy): domain Eukaryota; kingdom Metazoa; phylum Arthropoda; class Insecta; order Hymenoptera; family Pteromalidae; genus Cecidostiba; species Cecidostiba semifascia. Next base: position 7,005 of record UCQR01074428.1, read on the forward strand.
ATTTTCTCGTATACGCGCGCGCGCGCGGCTAAAAATCCAAAGCGGAAACGACGAGAATTGTGTTAACGCTCCGCTCGGTTTCGCTACTACTACTACTGCCGCTGGCGCAATTTTCGCTGCGTGATTTCCCGTGGCGATTTTCAGAAGTGCGACCGCAGACTTTTTTCCCGCCTTCTCTCTCTCCTGAAATGATTTTGTAAATAAGGTATATCTCTCTCGCATGTGTGTGTGTATGTATTCGCAAGAGATGCCGTTTTTTTATACTGGCTGCTTAATTATACGGGAGTAGATGTGTATTTCGAGAAATTCCATGATGGTAGTTTTCTACGAGCATGAAAACCTCCGCTGTTGAGTAGTAACAGACGTGGCTGGTGAGACACTCCTGCAGCTGACAGAATGTTATTTATTATCTCGTTGAGATGCTTATATACGATAGTACACAGCTCTTAATGAAAGATTTCAAAACCAAAACTATATCTAATTCGCTCGATTATTCACAACGAAAACCTTCCGCGCAGTATAGGTATAGTAGCGTCAGTAGCAAAGGATTTGTTTAGAGTGGCTAATGCAGTTTTCGACGTCGGAGAGCGCTGTGCGTGGTATAAATTCATTGATTATAGAGTAATTTTCCGGTTACGCGAGTCCGAGTCAACACTCTCGAAATTAATGCGACTATATATCGCGCGCAAACATTCAATGCCTCGTTGCTGCTGATAAAGCCGTTTGTACTTGCCATCACAATTAGAGCACTTCGCGCGCTATATTCGAATGGAAAATAAAAAGAAAAAAATCGTATCAAAGAAATCGGCCGAAAAAAACTACTGCTGCTGCTGCTGAAATGAACTGTGCACATATCAGAGTAACGAAACATACAAATGATATTTAAAATTGTATACGCGCGCGGTGTGGCGCAGTCGACAAACAGAAATGCATTTTAGTCGGCGAGGGAAACACGCGCTCGTGGCTAAAAAAACAAACAGTAGCCAGAGTCGATCGAGTTCACATCAAATGTCCGCGCGGGAAAGAAGCGCACGTATACTACTGTTTGAACTTTCACAAAGCAAGCTAAATAATGTTAAATAGCGGGGAGTCCGCGCGTGTGTGTGTGTGTGTGTGTGTGTGTGTGTGTGTGTGTGTTTGTTATAACTTATAACATTTGCTTTGGATTCAGAGCCATGCGCACTGTTATAAAAGCGACCGGGTTTTACGGTCCCGCGGCTAACTTACTGCTGCTGCTGCTGGATTTTACTCCTATGCGCTTTCTGTCTGTGGGTGTGTATGTCTATGAGTTCTGGGTATACTGCTTTATTGTTTTAGCTACTCTTTTCGGTTATCCTGACAGAATTAAGGCTTCTGGAAATCGGGATGGAAAGTAGAGATAGATCAATTCAAATTTTTATTAAAATTATTATTATTATTAAAAAACTAGCTAGACTTATTAGCCAGCGTATAATTAGCTAAAATCACAGAAAGCAAGTATTATATAGTGATCCGATCCAAGAAAGCATTTAATAGATTTACAACGACATCAGCGTCAACATCACAGCGCGTTGGCGCACGTGTCTACCAGCCGTTTATTTTTCCGATCTACTCGCATTCGCTTGTGTAAAGCTGCGGGAAAAAAAAATGCCGCAGTTAGCTCTCGGATCATTAGACAATTCCATACAAAACCCATGTCGTAAACGCGTTTAACACGCTATTTAGGCGAACTAGTGTGTATATAAGCTACAGCCTTAGCAGCAACAGCAGTAGTAATAGAGAAAGAGAGAGAGAGAGAGAGAAAAGTCGGCTCTTGGCGCATTGCATCACCGTGCTCTCGCGGGTCGTGTGCCGCCTTATAAGTTTCGCCGGCGGCGGCGGCGGCGGCGGCTCCCGACTGCGGACTTCCTACATCACCTGATAACGTTCTTATATGGCTCGCTTCTTCGCGCGGGAACGCAAACCGCCTCTGTGTTCTATATCTGCGGCATCGAGAGCTATATAGGTGTGTGTGTGTGTGTATAGTGTTGCAAGAATTATTTCTCCTGATACTTTTGCATACTATACTGCTACTACTGCTGCTGTACGTCAATTGATTCTCCTTTTGCTCTTCTTTATTCGCTGCTCTCCATATAACTGCGCGCGAGATTCAGATATGTCTTTTTTACCGAGCCTTCTTTGGAGCACAAACTAGCTATACAATACAATGTGAAAAGTCTCTCTGACTCTCGAGAGCTATACTTTGTATAAATGTAACATTTTCTTATATACATATAGACATAGTATACAGAGCGTATTTTATACGATTTAGCATGCAATGGGGAAACCTCTCTGGTAATTAGCCGATGGAACTCGTTCGCGAAATATAATACCTGAAATAGAAAACCGTCGATCGTTTGCGCGCGTTATCGAGGCGGCTCAAAATAAATTTCACACACTCTCTCTCGCCAGCAGTACAAACGAATATACAAGTCGCTCACCTCTCTTTCTCTCTTTCTCTCTCTCTCTCTCTCTCTCTCTCTCTCTCTCTCTCTGCACATTGTTTTCACAATCAAAGCCGCGCATGTGTGCTCCGTGGAATACAAGAATATAGAAGACAAAGACGAAGTGCCGAGTAGCTCACTCGACGCGAGCTTTCGACACCCTCTCTGCGGCTCTTTCATTAAACACACAGCCGCGTTTTTGCTTCATATATATACTTATACACGACGCGCGCCGGGCTACTTCTGCGCTGCAGCGGCTGCCCACGCGGATGTATCAATCAATCAGCGTCCTTTTACGACCTACGCAAGCGCAGCCTATAGACACACTGCAATATGAGAAAACCTTTTGAAGACGAGCGAGAATATTGTTACGCTAAAATTATCAAGAGAGGAAGACTTGCTGCTTTTATTTCGCCGACGCCGGCGCCGATGTTTCGAGCTGCTTTGAGTTTCGGGGCAGGACTGATGAGCTGTTGAACGCTTTTATTGACTTTCATTAGCCGGGGGTCATTAGCAAGACGCTTGTTTATTATCTCTTTTGTAGACGTCGTTTTACCGAGTCTTATATACAGTTAGTTTTATTCTTAGGTGAAAGTACGGCCATATAAGCATTTTAATGCACGCTTTATCGGATTTAGAAGCGTTTCTAAAACAGAGAAATGGCTCAAAGATAACCTAAGGTCGTGACACGTAATAAAGACAAAATAATAAAAAATTAACAATAAAAGGAAGCCATATATAGCGTACATATAGTCTTGACTTCACGATGTCGTTCATTATTCCGATTTCCGTGAAACAACTTTCTCCGCGGCGTTATAAAGGTCGCAAATCAGTCGAATAATATAACACCGAACACCGCAGGAAGTCGTGTATAATTCAGGGCATTAGCAACAAACGCGCCAAGGAGAAAGAGAGAAAAAACGCCGCACTACACGCGACAAAAAAGCAAGCCTTCATTTAATCAGCGCTGCAGAGCTTTAATGTCTTCATGATACTGACCGTGTGTATAAGTTCGATAATCACACAGCCCGCGAGACTTTACGGTCGAAAGGTAGTTTTGGCTGTAAAAAAAAGCCGTAAAACGTTATTAACCGCGTGCAAAGAGCAAGTGCTGTATTTACTCTATTATTATCAGATTATTTCGATGGAAAAAATTGAGCCGACACGAATACAACTCAATTTTTTGTATAATTGTATTTTTGAATAGTAATAATCACGAGAAAAAAGCGTCTTACGAGTTAAACAGGAACAGAGTTACACACAAGCTATACACGCATGATCAATTATTCTTGATTTAATCGACCTGCACCGTTCGAGAAAACTTTTCGAAGCCTCTCTCTTATTAAAATCGAAGCACAAGAGTACACATGAAACCAAAAACAGGACCTTATTGCATATACATAGCTATATAACCGTAGCAGTCCATGTCGGCGTTATCCGCTATATCAGACAATGACACTATGGAACAAGTTTGAAAAAAGAAAGCTGCTACCGGCGCGGCAGTATATGGCGAACGGTAACTGCTTCTAACCAAGCTCGCGCTCACGGCAAGTGCTATACTGTAGAATTTATAGTTTCGCGCTGCACGCACTATCCAGATCAACAGAGAATGACGCTTGCGAGCTTCGATTCGTCTGCCTTATTCGCCATACTGGAATATCTCGGCGAGTCGAAGCCCGGCTATTATTAATAAGTAGATATACCACCGGCCGGCGGCTGCGTATATGTATACATAAACGCGCGCCGGGGTTGCATAAGATTAATGCCCGGCGTATAACCGGTATCCAATTTACCGATCTCGTTCTCTCTATATACTGCGGCGGCGAGACGGTAGCGCGCGCGCATATATACGCGCGAGTGAAAATTATTGAAAAAAAAAAGAATGAAAAAGGAGCAAATGAAAAAAAGTCGCCCTGACGCGAAGCTCTATACTGAATCTCGCCATCATCAACGATTCCTTAATAGTCGATATTCAATTTGCGGCTTTTCATCTTCCTATATCTATATACGTAATGTGTATACGCGTGCCTCCGAGTATACCTACTAGTTTAATTTCTGCTATATGCGCAGAGGTTTGTTTATTGTTGAATATATACGCGAGGAAATGTCGGCGAGTTTATTTAAGTGGATCGCCTTAATGCGCGGCAATGAAATTTAATTATTTCAAGCTGAAGAATCTTCTGTGTGACGACAGGACGATTATTCTGATTTTCAATTCTATGTGAGCTACAGCTGAGAAAAGCGAAAAAGCTGCATCGTCAGGAATGCGAGCGCGCGCAGAGCGATCGAAGATCGGCAGATAAGGCGCGCGTAAACGCCAGTTAACGATGGCATTTCTTCTTCTCACTTGCTCTGATGCTGCTGCTGCTGTATACTGCTATATGCGCTCACAAATCGGAGAGCTTTTTTCCTCGGCTCGTCGCGACTAGATCTATTTTTCTCCCAGAAGTATTGGCGAAAAAAACAAAGTCCCGCAGCAGCTCCTTCCTGCGATAAAGTTCTCTCTTATTGACATTCCCAAGTATTCGAGCTTGGTCGTACGCGTCGCGGGAAACAACGGAGCCCCGTTTTCATCCTTAGAGATACACGCCACTTTTTCTCCTCCTCGCGCTGTACATATAGCGATACGCGATCCGCGACAACTTGCCAAATATGTCTCGATATATATACCAAGCGTATCCCGAAGAGGCTCGGATGCGCGCGGAACGCTCTATAGCTGCGATCGAGAGAAATTAATTGAAATTGAATAACTGGGCTGATAAATTATTTATAATAAAGGCCATATAATTGCAGCGGTGACTAGAGAGAAAAAGCCTCTATACTGCGCGCTATTAGGAGGGAAAAGTCTGAACAAATTTTATCGTTCGCTTTATAAGGACAAAAAAAGGCAGAAGTTGGCGTGTCTTTCTATAAATTTTTATATCCTGTGTATAGCGACTACAAACACGTGCGTGGAAACAGTCGAAAATTCGTTTTTCACATCGGTATATAAGAACAAACGCGAGAGCGATGTAATTACACCTGCAGCATCCATCAGCCACAATGGTCCGTTCGGAAAAAAAAGGTTGAACCCTCTTCTCTCTCTCTCTCTCTCGATAGCGATTCTCCTTGCTGATTGCTTTTTAAGAACCGGCGCTCGCTTGGCTGCATTAAAGCTCGTTTTGCGAGTAGCGCGTTTCCACGTAGGCCATTAAAAAGCGATAGCGGAGTAGGCGCTTCCCTCGGCTCGCGCCTAATAGTTTAATCGCGGCAACAACATTCCAATTAACCCGCTCTCTCTCTCTCTCTCTCCCTCTCGCATGCTATACAGCGGCATTATATATAGGAAAACTCTTCTCCGGTTGCTCCTTTTTCCTCGAGACTCTGCTATCTTTCAATGAGCCTTACAGATATATACACATACACGTGTATATGTGCGTGTGAGGGACAGAGAGAGAGTGCGTCATGTTTATTGCCGCGGTGTAAAACTAGCTTGTAGAAACGCTCGCTGGCGTAGAAAAATTTCGCACGTAATAAAACATAGGGAGAGAGAGAGAGAGATGCG
>UCQR01074454.1:1512-18812 GCA_900474235.1 Cecidostiba semifascia
ATTTTCGCAATTTTTCGTAAAATCGAAAATTTTTGACCAATTTTTACTGTATTTTAAAATGCTCATAAGTTTACACCGGAGCATCCATTTTTGATGAATTTTTTTTCAAATTCAGAAAATTCTTTCCACGTCAGGTGCAAAGTTGTGACCCGCGCAGTGAAGCCATGCATCTAGCTTTTTATGCTTATACTTTAAATTAAAGATCGCTGATAAAGTGATGTGCCGAGATCGATATCGTGGGAAGACTATGCTTACAGTGCTCTGTATGCCTTATAGAATAAGAAAAGTGCTGCCCAACCGATGTAGCAGTTAATTTTTTTCCGTGATTTTATGACACACGGAAATGGCAGATAAAACGCGGAATTCCTCATATAGCGAAGCAGGCTCTCACATAATCCCGCAGTCAACGACGGTGTCGCGGCGGCGGCCATGGGATCCATTGGCAAAAATCGAAGTATATAGCCAATGGCGAATGTAGCGCAGCTCTCCGCTCCTTTCTATAGACTATAGACGTTTCGCGCGGGTTATCATAACGGGACGGAGGAAGCCATTGCTTGTCCGCACTAATTACTGCTGCGCGGCCAGACCGAGTATATAGTGGTATATATACGTATAGACTGCTGGGGCTTAATCTTCCATCGGCGTTTCATACGCGCGCGCGTGGTTCATCCTTTTTCTTCCTTTCTAATCCCGTGGCCTGCTCTTATTTTACTGGCGCTGTGTGATGTATACTGCACATACGGCTCTGTGTATATACATAGCTATAATATAGATTCGCTGTGTGCGGAGAAACTATACGGTGCGAGCGACAGTTTTGTGCTGTATAGCTTATATTATTATATACACTTGTTATCGCGATTGTTTTTAATCTACGTCATTCTTAATAGATAAATAGTTCAAAGTTTCAAACTGACAGACGATTTTCCAATTCCACTGTTGACGTTTGTTAATTGATAAATCTGAACTCTTTGAAATTGATTTATATCCAGAGTCCTCTGAAAAGAGAGAGAGAGAGAGAGAGAGAGAGAGCGAGCGTTACAGAACTCGTGAAAAATTGCCTTACACAAAACGAGTATAAACTTTCGAAAAGTTTCGTAGTATACAACGTAACTATATTTTCATAGCGCACATAATGGCGCATAATACGCATCTCCCTCTCCCTCTCTCTCTCACTCGCCTCTTGGGAAATTCTCTTCGCTTCGACATTTTGTAAAGTAATCATCATATAAGCCGCCGGTTAAAAATAGAATCTCCCAACCGTATGGGCTCGCTATACAAATTGCGCAATTACATATACGCGCGAGACGCATAATGGATATATACGTTGTCGTCAAAACGAGTTTTAATATATAAAAAGCTCACGCTTATACATGTAACTAGATTCATTAAGGAGCGTAATATTTTATCGTCATTGTTGAACCTTTTAAATGATATACGCGAGTAGCAACGCGGCCGTTGAACTCAATCGAGCTTAACGCCATGCGAGACTTAATAGCACGTTACGCGATTATGATTTTACGTGTTACTTTTTTTTTCTGTGCCGCACACTCTACACATCCAAGATAAACACGATTATATATACAGAGTTCGCTATATTCTCTTTGTTTGATGGTTTAAGCTACTCTACTATCTGATGATGACGGGGGCGGATAAAGTTTCTCAAGACCTTATTAAATATTTAACCCACTAACTTTCTCGAGTTATTATCATTATTATTTACTATTATATTGAACCGTAGTCTCTCTCTCTCTCTCTCTCTCTCTCTCTCTCCTACTTAGTTTAGATACGAAAAAAGTTCGATAATGTATCTAAACAGCTAAATAAGTACGAGTATACTGTGTTTAAAATGTACAACGGCCCACTCCTCGATTAAAAGGCAAGCTTCGATTAGCCGTATACACACATATACCCGTATACCAGGCACTTTACACGCGGAGCAAAAATACACGAGCGGAAGTATGTGCTCGCGAAGCTTTCCACCTATACATATCTGATTCTCAAACAGGCTAGTACTGCTACCTCGTCCAGGAACGAAACGTAGATATATGTATAGGGTATACGAGAGGAGAGAGTTAGCCAAGCAAATGCGTATGTATATAGATAAAATTCGCCTTGACCGAGGAAAAGGAACATATAGGATTTTTCGCGGAGAAAAATAGAATTGAGCGAGATAAACCGAGTTGATAAAAGCCGACGGTCGCAGATGAATCAGGTGAAGTATGATCGCTTCCTGGGAGAATACATAATTTATTTTCTATGATTTCGCATGCGCGCGATTACTTTATAGTGGAAAATCGCGTGGCAGATCATGAATCACGCGCACCAGGCCATGGGAATTCAAGACGAAGAGTTTGTATATATATGCATATGCATGCTATGTGCATATTATTGAATCGTCAGGCTTATATTGGGGGGATTAGGATTTTCAATGTTATCTCTATCGTACACTGCTAATTTTCTTTCTTTTTATCCCTCGTGGAATTAACTTTAACTGGTTTGCGTTCTCACACGAGAAACGGTATAAATATCGGGTCAACTCATCTCGCTGCAGCTGTGAAGTTCAAAATTCACCTCCGGCTCTGGATTTTTCAAAATCGATGAGATCCACCCGACTGCAGCGTCATCGGAGACATTTAAAATTCAAGCCATGTTATTCGTCGAAAAGAAAAACTTTAAAAAAACTTCCTTCGACCTGATGGCACAATCGCGTCCTTTTGGTATAAAATTGAAAATTTTCGTCGAGCCAAGTTAAACTCGAAAAAATAAAAAAATTCTCCAACCGCCAACACCTGTATAATACCCGTGTGCGCGGAAGTTTTATTAGCTTGGCCGCCGCACGTCGAGGAAACTTTGAGCGCAGTTCCGAGAGAATTTCTCCGAAAAGTCAGAGCGCGTGCAGAGCGAAAAAAGAGTTAGTCTATATAGGTGCGGCTATTGCGCGCGAACAATTAAATTTTTTCAGCCGTCAAAGAGCGAGGCTAGCTCTCGCGCGATAATGGGCCGTAATAGCCGGTCGAGCGCGATATATATAGCAGTCTGGAAAGTTCGCTCCTCTCACCGCAGCTATATAGAATACAGAGAGGAGTATACCTATGTACATTATATACATAAGTTCACCTCTCGTAGTTCTCTCGGCTCACATTTAGCGATCAAAGGGTCGAGCCACATCCTCGAATTGATAATCGGGTGCGCGCGCCGCCGGGAAAAGTATAAGCGCGAAAATATATGCGTGTATATATATGTATATATAAAGCAGCAGCGCGACTATGCGATATCTCGGTCTATTTTTCGCGAATAGAGGAAAATAGAGAGAGGGAAAGAGATATAGCGAGTATAGTGGAAGAAGAGAGAGGTGGGGAATCATTAAGCATTGGCCGTTGACCTCTCTCGCGAGCACGAGTTTTCCGAGGCCGGAGTTGGTGGGGATATATAGTCACAGTGTCTAGTTATAGTTATATAGCGGAACTCGTCGTCGTCGTCGCTGCTGCTGCTGCTGCTGCTGCAGGCGACTCGTGCAAAGTCTAGCTGCACTACAGCTATCTATGTATATGTGTGTATATGTGTCTCTGTGTGCAGAGGAGATTAGCGGAGCCGGCGCAAGAGTTGCTATAAGCTATAGCTCCTCACGCGCGCGCGCGCGCGTTCGGAAAGAAGATCGATCGGGTGCAAGCTGGCGCGAGTGAGAGAGACATTTTTTGGACTTTCTTGGAAAATTTTGAGTCGACAGTTTTTTTTCTGAATTGTTGGGAAAAGTCTATTGGGTATTGCGGTAATATAGGGTAGGCTTTGGCTGCTAGTTTGTTGGAATTTTGCTGTGTGGGTGAACCATCAGGGTTATTTTGTGCGAAATTGAATTCTCTATAGTATATTATGACAGTTATTTTATCACATCTGTACAATTTGTACATTAGAGAGAATTTCTATAATCAATTGATTAAGTATTAAGTAGTTGATAGAATGTTTTATTGAAATTCGTATATACTTTCTGTCTACGTATTTTTGTATAAAGTCAGTTATAAAATATTCAGTAGTATTCGCGCGGTCGATCCCAAATCAACATTCCTTATCCGCAGCAGACGACCAAGCGAGAGAGAGTGAGAGAGAGAGAAGCACAGTCCATTAAGAATAATCAAAGGCCTCATCCCACCAAAAAAGCTCATCTCCACCTCGTCGTCGAAAACATCCCCGGGCGACATTCATTTTCTCCAATCCATACAAGCCGACCCTCCTATCCAGCAGCACCAGCATGTATAGCATCAGAATCGATGCGTCGTCGTGGCTCCATAGCGGTCCTCCTCGTCGTCGTCGACCGACCGACGACTTCCGTCCGCGCAACGCAAAAGCCCGGCCGTCGAATCGATAGCAGTAGTATAGGAGCACGTTGCGCGCGCGCTCGGGTTCACCGTGTCACGTGCTCTCCTGTTGGCCTCCACCTCCTCGGGCGCCGCGGCAACCCGGACGACCGTTTCTGCACGCGCCAACGCACGTGCGCCCCTGTACAGGGAGAGAAAAAGCCCTTTTGGAATTGTACCTGTCCCTGACTAATATAATACTGTCTCTCTCTCTCTCTCTCACTCTCTGTGTGTGCGGCTTTCTGTATACGTGCGTCGGTAACCGCTGGGAGGCTTACGCAAGGGCTCTCTCCCTGGAAACTGCGGAATTACGCAATATAACGTTGTTATACAGATTTTGCGTTGTGTACGCTCAACTTTTCCCTTTTGTACAGTGATAACACTTCTTCTCTTTTGCGCTGGATTATATGATACTGTTACGCAGATCGTTCTGTGAACACGATGGTCTATTGATGATAGGCTAAAACTATAGGCTCTTTTATAACAAGAAAGGGTGTACATTCATCACGTGTCCTGTACATGTGCGCGCCTATGTAGACTAATTGATACGGTTTCATGATTAATTAGTTTCTGTCGTTTGCGTGTAATGACGCTTTTGTGTACGCGTAATCAAATCTGCGATGCGATGCATGTGCAACATTTTTGCCGGAGAGATGCTTTGGTTGTCCTATAATTATATCACTCGCTCAGGTATATATCTCGTCCGTTCGAGATGCCAATTTAACAACACGTTTGCTGGTAGGGAAAATCAAATGCAATTCATATATGTTTACCTGGCTCAATTTTATTTCAGAAATGTTTAAAGTGCAAAATTATATTAAACGTGAAATATATTTCCGTGAAGACACATTTCATAACCTTTACACGGAATCCTGGAATATAGCCTTATTGTTTCTATACCTACATAACAATGAATCATTTGTTTCCATTCAGTATTGAGCAACATAATGGTTTAGCAAAAGAACGGGTTTACGCATTACATCAGCGCATCGTAAAACCGAATAATCGATTGAAATCAATTGTTTAAGACCCGCGCGATACATGACAACCACGATGACAACAAAACAAATAGTATAGTATTGTTTATAAAGTCGATGCCACGATGACGCAATAGCGAGCGGATTTTGCAGAAGCTTGATCAAACGAGGTGAACTACATTCGATGTCGAATCAAAGACCAAAAAAATATTGTATTTTGAAACTCAGAATCCTGTTTAAAGTAGTCAGCAGAAAAACACGTTTGTATACAAGTCGTATAGGCATATTCTGATACTCACAGCATTTGCATTTTCCCTTTCAATCGACAAAAAAAATCCCACGAGAGATAATCCACTGTGTGATATGAGCCTTTGCAATATTTTTAAATTAAAAATATATCAGCACAGTATACGTCGCACTCATTAAACAGACCATCCAATCAGCCGGACGATTCGTTCGTATAACAAGAGTGATTTTCTGCGACACAGGAGCGCAAGGTGATTCGATTGAGGAAGTCAGCCTGCAAAGTGGACTCCTCGCCCGACGACGAAGACTGCCTGCGCGTCCGTCGCGAAGTCGACTTCATCAGGGCCGTCATTTCCGGCTTCCTCGGCTGCTACGTCTGCGAACCCGAGATTCTACGCTGCGACCAGGCGGAAATTGCCAGATTGTCCGAGAAGATACGCCTGGACCGTCCTGGTAAGAGCTGCTCTTTCTCTCTCTCTATTTCTCCTCTATTAACCATACTACTATATACAGTAATGTGCTTTGCTGCCCACTTTCCGTGTATTTCTCGCTTGTTTTTGCTGCCCGGTGAGTGTAGCTGAATTTGCATGAGGACGATCGATATGCTATGTAGCTGGTCGAGCCTATACGAAGTTTCTCCCATCTGCGTCCTCTTATTCTTCTTGATTTTCATTTGCAGCACGCCGGTAATGACTTGAGGGCAAATTTTCTAATTCCTGATCGTTATAGGAATTTTTCGAAAATTATATTTTTGATATGATAATAGTAATGATATTTCATTGGAAACAAAAAAAAATATAAATAACGAAGCAACTTTGTTCGTAGATTGGTTTCATTACTGGTTATACAACCGACTGATGCTTGTTACGATCATGGCTTCCACTATAACAATAGCACGCCAGAAACATCTCTGCTCTCTTTCTTCTTCATAACGAACTTTAGATGTGAACCGCACGTAACATCTCACAAAATGCTTTGTCCGATGTTATAAAGACACTGTTTTACTGTTACCGTATAATATATTCAATTATATAAAGGTGTGTTTGAGTATCCATTACTCTTTCATATACGCACATATATTTTGCGTAACGACAATTTCGCTTTAAAAGCATGCCATTATGAAATGTACGAAAATATCGATTTTTTTCTTTAAACGTGCATTTTCCATTTGCGAGCATAATAAATTTCCGCGCGCTACAAAATATATCATCATGCTATAACGTTTTGCATACATAATAACAACAGAAATAATTACTCTCCGGGGAGTCGTGGGAGCCGATTTGCAAGCGTCAATTAAATGTTCCCCGAACTGAAAAAAAGTGTTATCTTTATTGGCGTCAAGTGAACAAAGGACCCTCGGAAATAGAGAGGAAAAAAACGAACCCCAGAAGTATCGCAGCGTGACGTGAAATCCGCTCTTAGCTTCGGAAATTGGGCAGCCCGTTGACAAAGTGCACAGCTGACAGTCCGTCCGGTCAGTCCCTTCCGGCCAAACGCAGGTATTGCGAATATTGTTCCGTACACTTGTATTTTTCCCATCGCATAATCGATCGCTTTCTGCTTTGGCTGTTTGATTTGAAATAGATTGGTAAAAAACTACACTACTATTTCCACATCGAAAAGTAAAAGCCAACCTCTCTCGCACACTCCCAAATAAGCCTACGCTCGACTAAAATTAATTCGTGACTCACCGTATAAGGTTTAACTACACGTAACATCCAAAAAAAAAGAACCAGATGAACCCACAGCGACTCGAAACAAAGAACTTTACTTCGTCGTGTGTACCGCACGCTTTCCCCTTTGGCACCATATCTCTCTCTCTCTCTCTCTCTCTCTCTCTCTCTCTCTCTCTCTCTCTCTCTCTCTCTCTTTCCTGGATTCCTATATAACCTCCTATCCGTTATTCCCCTCTGTCTCCTCTCTCTTGCCTTTCTCTCCGCGCCTCTTCCGTCGGTTTTTGTGGAAAGGCTGACGCAGCTGCAGCCAGAGCTGGCACGTAGCCCAGCACCCGAGAGCCGAGCCCTTAAACACGAACAAAGACTCGCTGAGGCTCGAGGGCAGCCCCAGGAAAAACGATTTTGCGCCAGTTATACAGCCGCGCGTTTTCGACTTTTCCGAGAGTGAGCTGGATTATCATGCGACGACGACTACGACGGCTTTGTATCCACCATCCAATGCAGTTCTCTGGTGCAGCACGTAGAGCTTTTTTTTACAGGTCGTTGCTTCTGTGAAGATGGGCTGTGTGGGGAGATTTTGCTTTATTGCCTGGGCTTCTTCCTTTAGCTCGATGCTGTCGGAGAGAATTTTTATAGATTCTTGCGGCATTTTGTTGACTCCTTCGAGTATTGCTTGGATAGGGAATTATAGTCGTTGATGTCGTTTCGAAATGGTTAAAACTATAAATGCTAAAAATTTTTATAAGCAAAATCAGTCGTTCCAATGATTATTCTATAGAATTTATCTGTAAACTCATCAGAATTCGTAGCCCATTTGTTCTCTCGTACCTATTGTGTGAAATTCGACCAAGTTTATGCTCTGAATGGCCGCAAATGAGTTGCAATATTTACAGTTGCAAATGATTTCCGGGACTTTTTTTTAACTCTATACAATTAAAGCTGCGTTAAAACGTACTTATTGAAGAGGACAAGTACGAAACATCCGGTGACCATTTCCTGATGTGCAGAGGTTCTTGTTTATTATCCGTGAACATTTGCATTAATAATTCTTATCAATTGTTGTCTTCACGTGCATTCAATTTATAAATTGTTTAGTTGTATTTTAGTTGTGTTTTTCATCGTTTAATTGGAATTTGGAAGCTATGGCGAGTTGTCACTTTCTAGGTCAAAGTAAGAATAACACTTTTAGATGGCGAACAAATAGAAGTTTGTTATTTTCTAATTGGCACTTGAAGTTCTTTATTGGCCAATTAAAAACTGGGGTTGTGACGATAATAACAAAAACTTTATAGACAGCTCCGCGTACTTAGTTAAGTTTCGTGATCCAGAAAATAATGCTCCTAATAAAAACTGTCAAACATCATTAGATAAATTGATATCATTTCTTAAAATATTCTTAACAATTATTCAATAAATAATGAAGATGATAACGTGTGGTATGCTATAAAAAAATTTTGAAAAATCGGTGCCAATTCATTGGTACATGGCTCCTCCACATGAAGTTATGTTTTCAGTAAGTAAGAATTATTTTTTTGAATTAGCATGTCTAAAAAAGTTAAATCCCTTTTCTCTTTTTCTCCTAGAGAGCTGCGTGTGTCTACACAGCTGTGTAATTTTATCAAATCATCATTGAAACCTGAAAAATCCCATTCGTCCTTCGTGCTGCAATACCACCCCCTTAGTTGTACAATGTACTATAATTACAATAAAAATCCGTACTCGTATCAGTAATACCGAGTTTATTCAAAGTTACATACAAAATCGCAAAAAATTCAGATCGTCATTCCGCTACCGCAGCAAACAACATTTTTTCGCTCCCAGACATTTTTACTATTCGCCAGCTTTATATACATATATACATCTATATACCATACAGCCTAAATAATAAGCGCGCAGCACGGCAAAAGCAGGCCGGCGCCGCTGTTGGAAATGAAAAATTCCCGCTTCGGCTTTCCTCCCCAGAGGGGAGTCGCGATGCTGCATCCCGTATACGCGAAAAATTGAGCGCACGAGGCACGTAAGGCCATTAGTGCGTAATTGGAAAGGCGCGAGAGCTGCAGCAGCGAGCATTTATGAGATAATGCAGCCGGCGGTGGGAAATTTATGCACGCGCGGCGCAGTCGATTCGGAGCTGCGGTTTTCCGTGCTCGAGCTGGGAAAGGAAACGAATGGAAAAAGAGCAGACCTGTTTTTCTTCGCAGAGCGAGTGGTGTGTATTATATGGTATATTGATGGAAGGAGGTGGTGACGAGGACTCTCCCCCATTTTTGGAATGAGTAATGAATAAGCTACGGGGATTAATGTGGACACACACACGGTATCGGGGAGTATAGAGTTAACCGGAGGGGTTTACCAGAGTTATGGCGTCTTTCGGTGATAGCACTGTTTTTTTTTCTAGCGATGTCCTTTTTCTTCGATATATTATATCCAGTTTTTTGCTTCGTGTATACGTGTACGGTATACGTTATCCGTTGAAGAATATTACTGAGATAAAGTATAATGGTCTGTCGTTTTGAGATTCGCCCACGACGATTCGAGGATATCGTTTTTAATGTGATGTACGTTAGCTTTTATTGAAATTAAAATTTGTTTATATAAATTGTAGTGAAATTATACAGCATTTCAAACAATTGTATCAAAATATCTTTAGAGTGTAATGTTTTGCAAGATTTTTTTTTTTAATGAAAATAATTCAATTGCAACTTCTTTGTTCCAAGTCGAAATTACATCATTTCTCAAATAATAAACCTTGTTTCAAAATCTTACGTTCTTTCCATCAGTTTTATCACAAGATATAATGTGAGTGTGTATATCAGTTTTGCTTAAGACTTGTTTTGTTATGGATCTTTTTCTTTTATAAAATAAGCATACTTTATAAGATTTTTACCTAGCTTCTGATGAATCGTTCATATTTTAAGTCTTAGCGATCAGTACTGACCACAATTGCACATCATCACAGCCTTTGTAATTTTTCTCACAACAACTCGAAAACCGATATGTTACCAGCATTAAGTAATTCTGCTACACCATTTTTGTCCGAGCACATGATTCCCAGACAAAGACTCCTCGCGTACAAGGCCAGAAGAGCAGCTATAAGCGTGCACAGAGTGGGTACGACTAATGACCTAATTGAAATACGCGCCCTTGCTCGCATACCTCCACATGACTGCGCAACAAAGATCAGAAGTCGAAATGCAAAAGGTGCAGAATAAAGCGAACAAAAAAAAAACGAAAAAAAAAACATAGAAGGCCGTAACTCGAGCCAGCCGGGCGCGCTTCCGTTCAGGGACCGCTTCCGGCCCTTCCTCGCTTCCTTGGGCCGTACACGCGAAAACACGCCGTCTTATTCTTCTTCTTCTTCTTCTTCTTCGGCCGACTGCTCTTTTTTCCGCTGGGTTTGTTATTCGCATTTTAATTTTTGCTCGTTGCCATGCAAATGGCCCGTCATTAGTCGCGGAACGAACTTTTCATCTGTCGCGCCGAAGAGAGTTTTACAGTTGACTTCAGGCTTCTTTTCTGCTGAGCAATGGACGGGTGTTTTTTTTTCTGACTCGCTGTTGCGACGCGAAGTAAAAACTGCGAGGTTGTGTTTTCGGCTGGAGGCGCTTGTGTGATACTTTTTAACTTTTTGAAATGTGTACGTATGCAGTTTTGAAAAAACTCGGCAACTATACATACGAAGTAGTTTTATGTTTCTCCCAATGACCTAGTATATATGACATATATGTATATCGTCGGGTGGAAAGAAAAGTATGCCGTTTCAGAAATAGAAGACTATACGAAAAAATTATTGCCACAGATCATGTCGTTCCAGAAAAGCGTCAATTGGGGAAAGATCATTGGTTGTTTTATTCGAAATAACCTTTGAAATCCCACAACCATATATTTATGAAATACATACTAATGCTTTTGTTATTGAAGACATTTATCGAATAAGCATATTTCGTTAGCCTTGCTTATTTTTGCATTTGTTTTTAATAACTTACTCGTACTAATTATTGGAATATTCTCTATCAACTTATTTATACAAAAATGCTGATGGTATACAAGAATCTGCACAGGAATCCGATTGAACTATAGCTAAAAACAGAACATAGTCAACGGAGGCGAAAACAGGAAAACAGTAACTAAAGTTTTCGACTCATCTAAGCACGACTATGCTAATTCCGCAAGGCATTTTCATGGCGTGCGTAATAATTCTTTTTCAAAAAATATACCTTTATCGGGATTCGGTATCTCGGCAACGCAGCGAGAAACGAAGCCAAAAAAGTATTTTTCTCACAAGCTGCGGCGCGAGAATCATCAGCTGGTGCGGGTTTCGATCAGGATGTGGCAGGTGTGTTACGTTACCGAATAATCAAGTCCAGTGGCCAGCGTGGATCTGAATTTATGTATGCAAGCATCAGTTCACAGGTATATAGCTAGAGTAACTTGGAACCTCCGTAATATTCCCGCAAGATCTGATACGAATTTTGAATTTCAATGTGATATTTTATTTTATTTTACGACGAGAGCAGTTCCAATATAAATTGGATGGTATGTAATTCGAATAATCAATGATTTTTTAATTTGTTTATTTTTAGTAATCACGTTGCCATACAGAATAATAATTTAGATTTTTCGAAAAGAAACAACAAATATATAGAAAATTTATCATGATACTTTTAATTAATCCGCGTATGTAATTGGATGTAATAAATGAAAGCATAAACGAGCAGCGATATGATATTGAACTGAACAATAAACTGCCATGTTTACTCGTCCTTCAACTACAAAATGTCTATCGTTTTCGAGAATTTCAGTCAGAGTATTTAGCAAAGGACTCGAGTAAAAGAGAGTCAGTGCAGCAACAAGTGGTATGCATTACAATACTTGTGCATATTGTATATACAAGTAAACACATACTCGTACGTTGTCCTCTTATTTTTCGATTTGTTGTTTATGCTCTGGAATAGCAAAAGACATTTTTATTTAAAAAAATTCAAGTGAATTTCATCAGTTGTATTTTGAAGGGCCTGTGTCTCACGAAACTCGTGGAATATGTTAATTTTTAAAAGTGAAAACTTTTTCTTTCTGTTTTCAGCTGTTCACATAATAACAGGTCATGGTCCGGCGAGATCCAACACTCTTGATAATATAATATTCTTAAAAAGTTATTTAATGCATCAGGTGAAATATTACAGAATGCAACCAAAGTGTTTTATTACAGAATTCACGACGCTTCATACAAAATTTTTATACACACATGTATAAATACGGTGTCGTTGTAAATTTCTTGAAAAAGTACGAGCTACATCTCTCGTTGTCGTATTAAATAATTAAATACATTTTACTTACATAGTTTACGCTCGTAATTTTAAACTCTGAGTGTACTGTTTCGTTCGTCGTACAAACAATCAGCAGGGTATTTCACAGAATTAAATATTGTACACGTGGAAGCTATTTGGCATCGGTTTTGTGGGAATTCCAAGAATTTTCAATGATTATAATTATACATTGATTTTTCGTTTAAAAAATAATCATGGTGACTCGACTTCCTTAATCCACGAAGCAGCATTATATTATACTACTGCAGGAATTTAAGCTAGGAATACGATAAGAAAAAACATATCCTACCTTAAAATAATATTTCAAGGTTATTGTAGAAATATTATGTATAGTCTACAATATCGTGACACATGCCTGATTGGAAAATGCAACGCCTGATGACCCCCCCCCCTCCCCACCTCAACAGAAACCAACGAAAAACCTATAATAATAAATTGGCATACCAATTAAGAAATGGAGAAAGTCAGGTTACAATCATCCACAGTAATTACCCATATCACACGGCGAGTCTTGTATACCGAACACAGCCGCATCAGGCAGCTCATAGACGAACGTGACAGAGAGAAAGCCGAGCGTTGTATATATGTGTACGTACACTTACCCATCAGAGTACTAGCATAATACAGCACAGAGGAAGAGTGCAATAAGTGCGAAAAAAGAGCTCCGACGGCTGCGGATCGTTACGGGCCGATGGTCAGAATCGCCCGACGCTCTTTCTCTCTCTCTCTCTCTCTCTCTCTCTGTCTCTCTGTTGGCAGCTGAGCGCGATACTGCGCACACGCCGTATATATCGATTTATCCGACGTGTTATCTCGGCGGCTGCACGTATAGCCGCCGAGGATGTGTTGGCGCTGTTTCCCCCCTCCCGCGATGCACGACTGCTCGTTTTCATTTTTCTTTTTCGAAAAATGAAAAATGAGGGAGCGACTGCTTTTTATTAGATGTGACGAGCACCTTTCCACCGCCTACAAGCATAGGTTGTTGATGTTTCTTTTTTTTAATTTTCATTCGAATCGGTAAATATACCGCCGTAATGTCGCGAATTTCACTTTTTATCATCGGTGCAGCGGCTATATTATAGTCAGCGTTGACTGACTATACACTCTGAAGCTAGTCGAGCGTTACACGGAATCGAGAGAGTTATAACTTGATGCTTTTCAATGTGAAAGCCTCGCGGTACTGAATTCGTAATTAGTTGCTAGCAAGCTTTGACGAACGTGCGGGATGTATGGCTTATATACATACTTTGAGGTTCTTGATGAGAATCACTGTTGCATGCCGTTCTATGATTACACTTTGGTGATGTACACGTGGACTGCGGTCTTGTTTTACACACGTACACGTGTAATATTGCATGCGACGAGGAGTGTGTTATTCTAGCGAGTTGATGTAAATTCGGACGAATGTGATAAATAAATTACACGCTTTTGTTTTGTATACTAGTAAATTGCATTACAATTTGCATGTAAACATGCATCATATAGATGCAACAGTTTGACATTTTTTCATGTGAAATTGATTGACTAGCAAATGTTTCAGAAGAGGACTACTTTAAAATTGTGATTTTCAGAGTAACACATGGATAAAACCACAATTTAAATTTGTATTCAAACGAACTCAAATATTAGCCATGCAAATACAATCCATGTCATTCAACTTCTGCACGCAAAACATCAGTGTACGAATTCATATTCTACAAACGAGATTATTTACCAGCGTACGGATACACCGAAAAGCCTGAAAATTTAATTTTCAATTAAGCAGTAAGTCACAACTCGAGGAAAAATTCCTACACTCGCATACAGAAACAACAGTAGCAGCAGCAGCATCGGAGCGGAAAGCCGGGGGGTGCAGCAGCCGCGCAGGAAGCCTCGGTCTGGCGCTTCTCTCCCTCTCTCACTATACCTCCCACAGGTGCCCGCACATACTCCTGCACGTTCTGATGGCGGGGGAAGCTTCGAAAATTCGAGCCCTATAATGCAGGCAAGCCGAGCATTCCTCGCCAAGAGAAATAAATAAAGAAAGAAAGCCAGGCTATCTCTCTCCTGGCCGCGCACGCGTCCAGGAAGGAGAGGCTTTTGCGCCGCTGTACATCGATGCGGGTCCGATCGGGTATCTCCTTTGCAGCCTTTCTCTCCTGATGCATATACAGTCCGGTGTATGTGCGCCGTTCTTTGTGCGCGCGGACGCTGCAGTCGGCTTTTGTATATAATGTATAAGCGATGCGCCCATACTATGAGCCTCGGAGCGTGAAAAGGAAGAGCGCGATTTTTCCAGGGTCTCGCGCGTATGTATAAATATCTTGGAAAAGCCGAAGCGGTAATGCCTCGCTGCTGCTATACCTGTAATTTTGTATTCGATAGCTCGGCGTGCATTTTCGAGTTCCTTGTTTTCGTATATTGCAGTGGAGTGAGGATGTCATGTCGTGTCATTTTTCATATAAGATCGTTGTATCTATCTGAAAATTTTGAGCTGCTGCTGAGTTGGTTGGTTGGGCTGTATACTTGATTTTATCGGTGTTTTACTCAATTTTGAGAAAATTAAAAGAATTAATTTACGGCCTGCCTGATTATACCTTTTGTAAATTATTATTGAAAATTTGCATGTTCTTCAGAGCAAGAATTTCTTCGCTATATGTCGCGTGAAAATGAAGCTGATGCGTTCGATGTGAGCAACAACAATATAACTCTATCGTATTATATCTCAATGTGCAATAACGGAATTGAAATCGTATATAAAATATAGAAATCGTAATAATTACCGGCAAAGCGGCTTAATACAAGCATTGAGCATGATGGGCAAATTTGGAGCGTTGAGTCCGAACAAAGGAATAAAGCTGAGACTTTATAATAGGTATTATGGGTATTAGATTCTAAACTGTTTATAGCGTGACTCGGCAGAGAGCTAGTATTATTCTCGAGTTTTTGAACAAATCGAATTACAACCATTGATAGCGTTATTCTTGTTATAATTATCCACATTAAAACATATTCAACTCTGAAAACTAAAAGTACTATACTACGCCATACTAATATCTTAGTTAACATATGAGTATTCAAATAAATGGAAACAGTATATGCGAATCAGCCTATAGCACAGAGTATTTATTTTCCGCACACATTTAACAAAAGAAAAAACTTTCTCTAAACATATCTACATTGCCATCTTTTTCGCCGGAGCAAACAAAAGTATAAGTATACCGCGCTGAGGTATGAATTGCGACTCGAAATTTATGCAAACGATACGCTGTACAGAGCAATCGTTAAAAAAAATCGGAGCGATTATCCAGATCATTGGAGCGTACAGAAATGAATTTTTCGTCCGTAGGCCGAGAGCGATGATGGGTTTGTTATTGTGAATCCTCTTGTAACCATATAATTATAGAGCAAATATTCGATTCTACAGATCATTATAATTTTTGTCATTATTGTGAGCTCGTTCTCTTTTGTTATTCCATTATATTGAACACATTCAAAAAGCTCTAAATTAACTACGTTCTGGACTGACTTTCTAATTCGAAGTCTCATTAATTTCTCTTTGATAAAGCCAAACAAAGCGCTGTTCCGTGCACTTTTTTTCCGCTCAATAACCATTCCTCGAGCGTAAACTTAAAATCCCTCCAGTAATTATTAATCCAACTTTTTCCAAATCCATCGAGCAAAACACCTAAGGCGAGTGTCATCATCAGCATCGGTCAAGCAAATTGCGTTCCGGCGTAAGAAAAGACCTAAAGAACGAGAAAAACAAATGACGAAGATATGGCTTAGTGCCTGCTTTGGGCGAAGTAAACCCTCCGTATAAGCCAGGCTTATTTTCACTGTTCTCTCTCTCTCTCTCTCTCACACACACACACACACACACACACACACTCCAGCTGGCCTTCTCTCACTTGACTCTCGAGGATACTTATTCTCTCTCTCTTTCTCGCTCTTTCTCTCTGAGACGCAAACAGCACAAGGTGCACAGCACCAGCGAATTTCACCTCGAACCGGATCGAAGAGCCGCAGCTGAACGCTGCTCCGAAATTCCTCGACGCGTAAGGCTTCGCCATCATGGGAACCAGCGGTGGCGGCTGCTCCTTCGCTTTTGTTTTTATTTATGTGTCGGAGGTGGGAGAAGAAGAGCCTCGCGTGCTGACTCAGCTGTGTATTGCTTGAGTGTGTATATGTGTGTGTGGAGGATTTTTAAAGGGACTTGGATACGTATAGGACGAGTAGTGTGTTTTCGAGCCGTGTAAGCGAGTTTTGTGGGATGAGAGACAGGTTTTGGGCTGATGAAAATTACAGACTAGGGAGAAAATTTTGTTTTTACGGATCGAATAGCTAAATGACCGACTAAGCGCCGTGAAACTGTATACACTCAGCGATTCGAGCAGTAGAATAAAATCTGCGCAGCTATTTCAAATATTTTTTAATGACGGACACTCTAACAATATAAGAAGTAAAGAACAAATTTTCACCTTGTGTTTCAGAAAGCCGTCGAGTTAAAGACATCGTTGGAGGATACGCCACCAAGTTCCCGGATTACACATTCCTTCCGGAGCATCTTTCCAAATTCTCCAGCAAGCCGACGTTTTGCGTGGAAATTAAACCTAAACAGGGCTTCATTTGCAAGGCAGATAGGCTCTTTCAGAGATGCCCTTATTGTCTAACACAATATTACAAGGTTGGCTATTTTATTGGTAATGCGATGTACATCCGCATCAGAAAATGTACCATTTC
>UCQR01074569.1:1403-11757 GCA_900474235.1 Cecidostiba semifascia
GTGTGTGTGTGTGTGTGTGTAGTGCGTATACCTGCGCGGAAATTAGCCCAGCGGGTCATGCGTGAACTCGCGCGAGAGGTCTGGAATTATACTATGGTGTGTGGCTGATGAGCGGAGGGGCGCCTCTTTTAAGCACCTTCGGTCATGGGTCATTTTTACAAGACAGCGGGTATGTAATATATGGTAATTTCCAGGGAAATATTTGTGGTTGTTCTGTTTTCGTGGGCAACTGGTTGGACAAGTCGTTTGACGCGTTCGGTTAGAGCTTTGATTTGAACACGCCGGTAGGAAGTTCATATACTTGATGAATTATACATTTAGATGACGGAATAATTTTTCGCGCGAAAGACTGACTTCTGCGTCTTTTCGAATTGTGCAGAGTAATTAAAATATATAGTTAAGCTGCTTGAATGCTCATCGTGCTAGAACTAGTTTAATGAAGATGTTCTCACGACCGTTGATTGAATTCTACAAAAATTCTAGTAACTGTTCGAAGCTGTGAATAATTTAACTTACAAAAGTAGATCCAGATCTGTAGGCGATAATGAAATCTATAAACAAGAGACTCAGGTGCAGTTACAGAATGAGCGACTCAAGCAACCCCTAATATTATATACACATTCTGCGTGCAGATTGTGTGATTAAGGAAGTGGAACTTTTGCGCCACCTATCTTCGCTAGTCAGAGACTAGACAGCTGGAAAATTCAAGCGGTGGGGTAAAGGCCAATCCAAAATTATTTTATTTTACGGCTACCATATGACTCGGTGCTATTACATACGACGAATCATTTTTCTATTCGTGTGTCATAATAAATCATAATAACATAAAACTTCATAAATTCGACAGCTCATTGCTATTAAAATTAAGCAACTCTTATCTACAAAATCTCATGAATTCAAATACTGCACATATTTAGAGAAGTTTTTGCATAACTTGCACAAACAGCCGAGAAATTTTTCACTCCCGTCAAAAATATGCGGGTATAACTGTTTGTAATCTCTCATCGCGCGCAACGCCATAACAAAAATCTTACGTCATTCAATTTATTTATCTGTGTCTTTCAGCACTATCACAGCAGCCAGCATTTTTGTAACACTTTTACATGTCCACCTGATGTGTGCGGTTTACTGCATGAAATTCCATCGCGGCAATTATCTCGGTAGATTCTATACGTAATTACAACCGCTTCTTTGTATATAAGCGACACGCGCATATGGACAGGGAAAAAAAGCGCCGCACACCTCGCATGCAAAAAATATTAAACGCACATCGTAGTCGAAGGAAAAAAAAGACGCGATTATCCATAACCGTACTCCTCTCGCTGCATGTGTTTACACACGAGTTCATTCAAGAGCAGCATCATTACCATCGAATGCCTATTATTCTAATCAATTCGAAGGCGTAACCCAAGTAGCTGATGCCGTTCGCCTTGACTCACACAGTGCATCAGCCCGTTACACACATCCGCCGCGATGTTGTACAGGTGCTCGCGAAAATTGATCAACACCCACGCCAAGATAATCTCTATAAATAACCGGTACAACTGCTGTGTATTATTATATCGGAAAAGTAAATCGAGGAGAGAAGAATCGTGTGGTAGGCTGCAGCATCAGAGTAGTTGAAGATCTGTCGATTTCGACGTCCTTGACGCGAGGTGTATGTGTGCATGGGATAAGAGAGGAAGTGGTCGAGGAAATAAGGGAAATAGACTTGGGAGAGAGAGAGAGAGAGAGAGAGAGAGAGAGAGAAAGATTATCGAAAGCCACTGCGCTCGGATGATGGAGAATGTAGATCGATTAGGGACAGCTTTGCTTTTTACTCGAGTGGCTATATTGACGTCCTTTTTTCCGCCGATGTGATTGGGGGGATAGTTTGGTCTTTTTCCGGTGTGCTGCGCGATAATGGCGCGAATGTAGAGCACTAATGGTTTCTTTACATGCTTCGATTGACTTGACTTCTTCTTTTGCAAGCGGCGTTTGACTGTGCTTTTAAAAAAAATTGTACTCGCTCAAGTTTTTCTCGAGCGATATTGAAAATTCTTCGGAGAATCGGTTTCGCGTTATTATATAATCGTAGGCGAGCATTGTTAAAAGCGCCAATGACCGACTAAAATTATAACTGTATATAGTTAGTTCGTATAATTTGCATGAGAGGGATTCTCCGGACGATTAACCGAAGAGGTGCAGTTAAGACAGTGGACTTTTTTCTAACTCTGACTAATTATGGTAATACTCTGCATAGGCAAGTAAATACCTGTTCTCGTGGAATCGTTCAAATTTTTAAGTTCTCGAAGATCGGTAACATCTCTTGATGGGCAAAAACTTGCACAAGAAGTTCCAACGATTATTTTGTCTAACTCAAAATCAATCTCTAAACGCTATACTTACATCGACATCCGCGTGTGAATCTCAATCTACAAACACCCTCCTTATAATCTGAGAAGCTCTCCAGCAGTAGCACATATCCCATCGGAGAGAAAGTGATAAATAGAAAGATCTCTCTCCAGGTGAATTGCAGGCACAGCTATATCGCGCCACACCCACGTGTATATACATCGTAATCGGCGCTCACCCGGTCATCTCTGCAGTACACGTACGTTTGCTGCGCGGCTATATAGTCTGTGGCATTTCCTTAACCCCGTTTCTGCATACAAACTGCTGAGATTGCGTTGTGGAACGCAGGCGGCTGCTGCTGTTGCTGCTTTTTCGCTTTTTTTGCGGCCTCTTTGTCTCTCCTGCGGCGGCGTGTATATATAAAGGTAGAAAACTAGTTTTCCCCGCGAGAGTGGGATAAGTGTGTGCGTTCGCGTAATAACACATTTTCGAGCAGCAGAGAGAACTTTCTATGGAGACGGAGGTTTATGCTCTCATGTGTATGTGTGTGTTTGCGTTTTAGTATATGTATATAGGAATGCAGCAGTTTTGCGAAAACTTTTCGTTTGACTTTTGTAGACATTTGTTTGAGAATTTTGGATTGTTTGCTTGTTAATTGTCCGTACGTTGCTTCGGACGTGTACCTAGATTTGAGTTAATTATTTATTTCACTTGTTGAACTTGTGAAGTTGGCTGTGTGTATGTGTGTCGAATTGTATAAAAACACTACGTGTTCTGTACATACTAAAGTTTTCCTGCCAAGAAAACTGTATGTATTAGCATGTAGTATATCGCTTTTCTTGTCTTCTTCTAAAACACTATTTCCATTTTCACATACGATGTTCGACCGCGTGGTGATTTCTTTTCTGCACAGACTCTCTGATTTCCTGGGATTGAAAATTACGAATGAGCTGGAAGGTTGAAAGAAGCTACTTCGATCAGGCTTATTCCAATAAACACGAAAACACAGAAATCACGTACTCACATCCACACTGTACCTACACATGATTAAAGAAAGCTTGCTTAAATGATTGTACTGGTATTCAATATCCTTGATTCTAATTAAGGAGAAAATTCAAATTCGTATTTGCCATCGACCAAACCTCTCAAGAAACAAAATCCAATACTTATCGAGTAACGCATCGATTGCCCTGTCTTCTGCTCGGCGAAATCTCGCTCGCAGCACACATGCATATAAGTGGACCGAGGCACTGCCCCCCATAATGTGTACGCCTCGATCAAACGCACGCGCGTCTCTTTCTCAGTCTCGCTTCGCGGCGTTTTCCCACACGTATATACGCGCGCGAGGGCTTACGTTTTCTCGCATGTGCCTGGCAGCAACTTTTGCTACGTCTTCTGTTGTTTCTTTTCTTTTTTTTTTTATTCTTGCCGAGCGAGCCCTTATTGCTGATGCTGACGATTCACTGCTGTATGTGCCACTATGCGTTTTCCATGCTCCGATGATTTTACAGAGCGAGAATGAGGTGACTGATAAATAACGAGATCGTGGGCCATTTTTTGGCAGCGTCGAGGTTTAGCCTATAACCTATAATTTATAAACCATTGATCGTAAAACTGAACTACAAATTTATTCTCTTTTAAGCAAAGACCACTGTTGTATCATTTTCAA
Organism: Cecidostiba semifascia; assembly: GCA_900474235.1. Lineage (NCBI taxonomy): Eukaryota > Metazoa > Arthropoda > Insecta > Hymenoptera > Pteromalidae > Cecidostiba > Cecidostiba semifascia. The sequence goes on from UCQR01074569.1 coordinate 5,407, forward strand.
GTTCAAACATTCTGTCGCCAAAACCTATTTTTGCATTTAGAACTTTTAATTATTAGTAATCTAAACAATTTATTTATGGATATATATTCATTTTCATGGTTATCTTGTCATAATTCAACATCTAAAAATTATCATCATACAATATTAGGAGATCATGTTAATTTTATAATTATTCCTAATAATGTTAGAAATATTTAGAAATATAAGAATGGAGTCTACTCGAGATTTTAATTTTTGACATCTGATGAAATTTTAAAAATTTCTATGGATTTGTAGTCATAAAATACACCAAAATCCATACATGGGTTACAAAAAATATAGCGTGGGCTTTTTGACCTCGTCTGGTTGCAGAACTCGTCTTCAGCTCGCAAAAGCACTCGTCTTCGGCTCGTACTCTAAACTCCACACGCGGTCTAAAAAAGCCCACTTCGCGCCCTTGGTATACAGTATACTAATTACGTACGACACATTTTATATATTCTACTTCACACAAAAATTATACACCAAGTGAATTATAATCATGAAAAAAAAAAATCAATTCGTGTAATTAAAAATCGTTCAGCACAAGCGATGTATAATTCAGTACACCATCAGCAGCACGTCTTGACTCCGTAACCTCCCACACTCCTAACCCTCTCCCTTTTCCTCGTCTTCCTTCCTCTCTATTCTAGCGACGCGTCTACACGTTATATTCTTCGCCGCTTCCTTTCTAGTTATGATGACTGATTCATTTCCGAGCGTTTTGCGTACGTGCGCGTCGTCGCTCTCTTCTCCTCGTGTATATAATATGCTCGTATCCCGTGTCGACGGCACAAATATATGTATATATAAGTACACGCGAACAGCGTACTTGACCTCGACGAGTACAAAGGTAAAAAGGTGCCGCTGCGATTTTCTGCGTGATTTCCGCGTCTCTGCGATTCTTCTACATATACCGCTGATCGTTTCAAAAGACGCGGCAGACTCTTTTGTGCGCATCAGCCTGAGGATGTGCATTTAGTTTATGCGTCTAGGAAATCGTGCTGCATCATACCTTTTTTTTATTTTTCTTCAAGTTTCAGTTTTCCGTGCACAGAAATAAAAAGCAATGACTTTTTTTTTATCTCTATATAACGGTTTCATTTTTTTGGGAACAGTTCGTTTACTCAAAAATAAAATGCTGGTATTATGAACGAGAAAAATTTCGACCAACATATCCAAAAATAAAAAAAAATGCATCACGTAGACAATATACTTTCGTTTTTTTTATGTAGTACGAACGGCTGCGGTTGCACTCGGACGATTTAGCTTGCACGACTTCCGGTTCCTTCCTTCCACCTTCGCGTTCGATTTCGAGCAGTAAGTTCTCCTCACCTGGCGATGAGTCAGAGAAACGCCGTCGTTTCTTCCAGACTCGACTCTAGAACGCACCTGCTACCGATGGTGCTCTAAAGGGAATACTATATATAGCATCTATATAAATAGAGCACGTGGTCGGCGTAAAAGTGTATATATAGTGGCAAGCAACCTGTTACTGTTTTTAGTGGCCATTGAACATTTGAATTTTTATTTTTTTTCTGGTGTGTATAGGTTGGGAGGTGGGATAACAAGGTCTGTTATGTATGACGAGTATAGCACCGAAACGACGTTTATTTTTTGAATGTTGTGAGAGTAAATTTTAGATTTCCTTATAATAACTTATAATAAGTAATAACATGAATAGGACTAAGACTGCAACGCAATTGATTTCACTGCATTTTAAAAATGAGCAAATTGCCATCTCGAACAATAGTACCAGCATTTAATCCCCCAACGCCCACAAATGAAAGACGCGCAATAAGTGCTCTCGCGGGCACTTAACCGCGATCCCCCAACTCAATCCACATATACAACGTATTTCTCTACCGATCTCGTGTAAATATAGCGAGGACGTTCCGGAGAGACGACGAAGTCCCCATTGTGTCCAAAACGAGCTCCGGATTCATGGGCCAGCGAGTCTACTGGTGGAGGCACTCCCGATTCTTCGCTGTCACGCGTAAACTACTTACACTCTTCTTCGACGTGCATGTATAAGGGACTCGAGGGCAGAAAAAAGTCTTACAGGTGATTCATTTTCTGGCTGTCGGTGCGTTCAAGGATTTTCAAGACAATCGAGGTTTACGAGACGCTGAGAGTTTTCTGAATTATTTTATTTGCAAGTCAGGGTAAGAGCAAATAATAAGCGTCTTGCGATCGTTACTCTCGAGAGTCGTAATTTTGTTTCGAAGAAATCGCTGGGGTATTTTTGAAGTTCCTTTGCTGTAAGAGTCGTATTTGCATCTTATTTTTAGTGCGGCTTTTAATTCGGAAACTATATGTTACGTACTACTGGATGATTATTTGGATTATTATATAAAATATTACGCAAATTTTCGTCTTAGGTGAAGGTTTGTATATAATAAATACAAATGCATCGTGAAAATTGAAGCACCAACAAATCGCATGATAGCGTTATTAGATCCATCATTGATATACCTATATAATATAGTATAAGTACGTTTCATATAACTGTACAGCTTTATTAAAAAGTCAGTCCAACAATAACTGTTCCTAAAAATCCGAAGAAAGAACTTCAATCACAGCCCACACGTCGACGACCATCATCAATCTTAAGCAAGGAAAACTTTCGATTACTTTTTTTTATTCTGCCCCGTCTACATCGAACAGGCGCACCCGTACGAGCGTCAGATGCTTTTCCGGTCCAATAAATCTTGGGCACGCGTCTGCGATCGTCATCTCAGTTTTCAGAGAAAAACATCAGCCGCGCACGAAAATCGAAACCCCAGAGTCTCGGATACTCATCTGCGCGTCATGTGCGACAGCTGCTAGAGGCACGCGCCACTTGCATACTTCAACAAGAGGTCGTCGGTGTAATAGTTTTTCGGAGGAGGTTCGGATCAGGTGTGAATCGCTAATGCTCCTGCAGCTGCGCTTTTTTTAGGTAAGTGCAGTTTTTTTGGACGGCTGCTGCTATAATAACGATCGGTTTTCGATGTTTGCGAGGAGTCATTAGGGTAATGTTTTTGAAAAATTTCTGAAGATGAGGAACGAAAGAAAATTGGCGTTACACTTATCGTGATTAAAGCTGCATAATTCATAAGGCTCGAATATTACACACAAAAGATCATGAGAATAAATTCCATCGACGGTGAGTGAGAATGAATGTAATAAAACAATGTAAACATTAGGTTTACAATGTTTACATATGTCATTCGAAAATTTACGATCTGTATATAGAGGCGAACCAAATTATTTATTTATACTGGGCTTTATACAATAATCCGGGAATATAAATGAGGAATTAAATAATTTATCTTATATCTGAATTTAATGATGGACTCTGCGCCGGACCACGTAATTTATATAACAGCCGCGAGTACTAAGTATTATACATAATATACACACAAAGCAAACTTATTGCATTTCCATAAGACAGCGATTAGCATTAATGTATTCTTGCAAAAGAAAGCACGTTATAATAGTCGAGTAAACATCTCGGAAGACTCTAACGAAATTTAAGGCAGACCAAACGAATTAGCGCACGTGGGCAAGACACGACAGCCGCAGCAGACATTCGTAGGCAGAGTAATCGTCCGCCTGACTCATTGAGAAACGAATGCGCACCATATTTAAACGTCGTCGTCGCCTGTGACCTGTGAGTGCCATCGACGGGTGTTCTCTTCTCGATTGCTCTTGTGTCTCCGAATAAGCCATAGTGTATGTATGCATGTGCGACGGATGCGACAGTGTTCGGCTTGTCACCCACGCTTTATTAAGATTTGAAACGACGCCGAGATTCGCGCGTGGGTAGCCGTCGAGTAATATATAGCCGAGGAAAAAAGGAACGTTAGAAGCCGGATAGGAAATGACGTTTTTCTTTTCCTCTCTTTTCTTCGGACAGTTGCGTTAGACTGGTGTACTTTGCGCGAGATGATGTCGAAAGTATCGGCTTTGTATAGCCATAAGAGTGACGGTAAAAATGGAAATTTGTATGTTTTGTTGAACTTTCGTAATTTAACAGAAGACCTGCACAATTTTTCTTTTACGATTAATAGTAATGTATAGTGCTCGTGTGCAATACGTATAGAAGCTTATTTCTGCATGTAAATTGAATGGCTCTACATCTTATTCAGACAAGATATTGACGTAATCTCCAAACTGACGTTTGCATGTAATTTTTGCAAGAAAAATCGAAGTTTAAATATTCCGGATACCGGTTTTCATTGACGAGAGATTTGTCAATGATATAAGCCTCCGCTATAAACAGATGAAGATATCTTATCCTTTCATCACCTCTTTTAACTTCCATCTTTTTTTTCAACGTTCCCGTTTCTCTCCTCTCAAGGTGCTAACAAATCGACTAATTCATCAAGTACATAATTGGCACGTTATAAAATGGAAGACCTTTTGCAAAACATGATCATAAACAAGCTAAAATTTATAGACTTTTTCACCAACATCAAAGTCATCATATAACCTTCATCCCTACATGCCCCTATACCGCTATAAAAGAATGTTTGCGATTATGTATTGAAATAATCGAATCCACGTGTTCCTTAATTGCCGTTTGTTTGTATTTGTATCGTATTATTTTATTATATGTTTAGAATATTTAAAAAAATCTTTATTTGTTTGCCCCTATAGCTGTAAATATAATAATATTTCTTACATATATAGCAGTTAATTAATTTTCTTTTTAATGTAGAGATATAGGAATATCGAAACTGCGTGACTAACGGTAAGCACGCACAATATTTTTAGTAAAGCAAAAAGTTTCGAACTATTACGTGTGGAGACTAGTGTCTCATTACGAGAGAGAGAGAGAGAGAGAGAGAGAGAGAGAGAGAGAGAGAGAGATTTGAAAAACGCATCGCCGGTGGCGTGGCTCAAACGGTATGTGTCAGACTTGCAACTCGGAGATTCGAGGTTAGCGGCTCAATCTCGCCACTTTTTAGAATAATAAAAACCATAACATACAACGAACCTTCAATAGCTCGTGTTTGTAGAGAGGTAACTTTAACTCTGTATACTGCAAAGGAAAAAAAGAAGCATCTCAGTGACTGCTTCTACGAAAAGCTATTAAAAAGGAGGCTACAACAATACGGCCGATTCTTAAGGAAGAGAGTGTCGATAAAATACCGGGAGACCTTAGTCTTAACAGTGAAGCATCGCTGCCCTTTTATGGTAGCTTACCGTGCGCGCAATTAGAAAATGAAAGTCATTTGGTCGTCGCGCTCTCGCTAATTACACTTATTGTTAGTTGGGCATCTAGGTAGACGATGCCGGGACGTCTTAAAGCATCTACATATACATATACTACGAGAGTAAATCGAATAATACTGCATCATTTATTCAAATGACAAAAATCCAGAAATACAGTTGAATATATAATATATAAGAATGAGATTTTAAAACGTCTTTACTTTTTAATCATGAAGACACTTTTCTTCTTGACGTGCATTACTTTCACCAATTGTTTTTTATTGGTACATGACCACTTGAAATTTTAAAATTGGCATTACTACCTGTTCTAAGCTTCGATAACTGTGCAAAAGTCTACGAGTCAGTCGACCCAATTACCGACAATATGCTCTGCGCTGGTGATGGCAAAGCTGACGCCTGTAGTATATCATTTATCTTCTTTTCGGTCTATAACCTTGCTGCATATATTTAAGCTAATACAATTGGCATACAATACGCTCTATTTACACTTGTGTTTCTTTGATAATTCTTTTATAGTTACGGCAAAATTTTGATTTCTTTGATACTTTCAACTATAAAAGCATGAAGTTTTCCCGAATTCAAATATTCAATTTAAAATCATGAGGGTGTTATTTTTTCTGTCGTGCATTGCTTATGCGAACTGCTTTTATATCGGTAAGATCCTAAATTTAATTAACTTAAAATGTATTAATTATAATCAGAAAAATAATTGTGACTAATTTTTGGTGACAGATAATGATAAAAAAAGCAAAGATAAAATCGTAGGAGGCGATTCCGTCGACATAGAAGAAGTACCTTACCTGGTAAGTCTACAAGGATAATATATTTTTTAGACTTAGGCTTCTCTTAAGCGTAGGCTTCTTTGAAAAACTACTCTAGTACCGCGCTAATGCAGTTTATCGAGTATATAATATGAGTACACGTGCGGCCGAGTTTAGCACCGGCGGCATATAAATCAGAAAGCGATGGCGTCCGGTTATATGTACTCGGACACCGATCGACAAGATCATTCGAGCATTGTCGACCCATAATAGTACATTAGCTAATAGTATTTATGGTTTGATATGATATTAATGTATTTTTTTAACACACCCCAGCGTAAAGTGCGTA
>UCQR01074629.1:0-10292 GCA_900474235.1 Cecidostiba semifascia
GAGAGAGAGAGAGAGAGAGAGAGAGAGAAGAATCGCATGCATATGTGGCGGCAGCCATGCTCCTCTGACGTAACGCTGACGTCACGCGGGCGGAGATAGTGCGCGACGAGGCTTTCCGAGCCTGCGAACGATCTGAACGATCTTATATTATAAGCTAGCTGTGTGAGTATTTTTCTTCTATAAATTTTCGAGTTGTTGTATATAATTATTAGCGCGGATGGTGGTTTCAATTTGTTGGAATAGATTTGAATAGACAGCTGGACACCTTACATTCGAAATCGCAGCGAACATGTCTATCTCGATCAAATCCACAATGTCTGGTGACAAGTGTGACAAATATTGGTAGGATTTAATGTCCCATTAGTTATTCCAGTCCAATCAGGAGATTAGCGCTTTTTGTATATAAATATACTGCACGACTATATCTGAATATCGTAAATTCTAACTTATCCCGACACTCCTGGTTATTTAATGACCACATTCCAGAGAGAAATATCGCTCGCGACATGAATAAGCTCAGCACATTGTCATAACAAGTCTGCGTGAAAGTGTCCTTTGTTTTTTTATTCTCCTTATCAGAGAGTCTCGAACATAACGCGTATACCAATCAGGATCTAAAAACACCTACCCTTTCCCATCATCATCCGCGTAATATTGTTTCTCGCGTCGTCAACTATGAATTCAGCATCTCCTCGTCTCAATAGATCCTGTCACTTTCCCCGCGGTGGCCACTGCTCGGTCCATTGTACACAATGCCGCCTCTCGGCGGCTGAAAACATAAAATATGCAAATCCCGGCGTCATCATCCTCTACTGCAGCGGCATCAGAAACAGCATCAGGTTCTCTCTTCGAACACGAGGAAAGATAGGATTATCGATTACGAGAGAGAGAGAGAGAGAGAGAGAGAGAGAGAGAGAGAGAGCGAGAGAGAGAGAGAGCTATTTGCACGAAAGCTCTTCTCTCCATCACTAAACGCTTTTAGCGACCTTTACGTAACGAACGCACAAGTAAGATGAATACGAGCAACGCCACGCGCGCGCGCGCGCGCGTCTAGCCTACGTTCGATATTTCAGAGGCTAGACAATGGAAAGCGATACTATAGACTTCCAGTTAATACTCTCCTATATGCGTTTGCGACTGTGCAGTGTGTACCGCGCGGCAAAGCAAACGATCGAAGTAGCGGCGGCTCCATTTGCTTGTTATCCCAAATAAATTATAACTGGCTTCTCATGCTATCGCGCCGGAGCTTTTTCCATTTAAATGCCTTATTTATCGATTCACATTAGCTTTTTATCGTTATGTAACGCGAGAGAGAGAGAGAGAGAGAGAGAGCGATTCACTCGCCTGAAAAATTGGGAGCTGATGATAAAGTGGAAAGTTTGCCGGTGTGATTCGTTGCATAATAAACAACAAGCGAGAAAAAAAAAGAAGAATTTTCTCTCCATTATAGAAATTCTGCATAAAACGCGAAAAATAACGATCGACGAACGAGCGAATCACAATATCGCGCCGAGTAATTTAATAACTCTTATCTCCAATGATGTATTTCCATCAAAAACGGTTCACGCTTGCGTGATCGTCTAATACATATCGAACCTGCCTGCGAGCTCGCGTGTTATCTGCGAGACAATTCAATTTTTCATCGAATCTCTTTCTCTCTCCCGCTATTGCTGCCGCCGCCGCCGCCGCCGCACACGAAAATACCCAAGATACTCTCCCATGGGATATAGAGAAAACGGGGCACGCGTGCGCTCTCCTGTATACGACCAGACAACAAAGGCCAACACGCAGCAGCATCATTACACCCGTAACAGGCTGCCTACAAATTTCTACGTTTTCGGGAGGTTTTGCTGCCAGTATACCTATATATATTAATGGAGTCCGTTTTCCAGATTGCTACGATCGTTTGTTTGCTCCGTTATCGTTGTTATATTGAATTACGAGAACGTATTTTTAAAAACAGCCAGGCGATACGAGACCTTTTTTTTGTTTGCTTCATTCTAATTCATTTGCATTTGATTCTTTCCATTACACGCGCGGTTGACATTATATATTATGCTCTATATACATTATTATGCGACTGATTCATTGTACTTTCAAAAGCTCGTCTTTTAAACGACTACTGCAAACTTTTCGAGTTATTGAAAAAGTGCAGAGCTACTACTATATGGAAAACTTTTTTCGCGATAAAAAATTTCTTTCTTAAATCAATTAATTTCCATCGAATGCCGACTAGGGCAAAAAAAAAATAACGGCCGATCCGCGAGAGGAAAACTTCGTTTTCGAAACGCGTTTTAAACACGAGAGAGATGGCTTTTATATATAGGAATCATAGAGAGAGGCTGAACGTTAAGTGCTATTATCGAATAAATGTTCAAGCAGCGTGTATATATTGCGCATTGAAACATCGTACAATAAAATGTAAAATCCAATTGCGATTGCTGACAGCACAATGTGATCTAAAATGCTGCGAATTTAATTTCACTGCTCTCGGCGAACGAAACCGATCACATAAAATATAATTCTGACATAACATACATTAACATAGAATGGCTTCGATGGGTGATTAAAATACTATATTCAGTCATAACCAATTCCGCAATAACGCGGCAGCAGCAGAGTTGTTCGTCTTGGGGCTAATTAAACCTAACCTATACTCGACGAGAAAGACGCAAACCAGCGTCGTAGAATATTGTAGAAACAAACAAACAAACGTCACACCGTCACACGCGGTCTGCATCTCTCGCCATCAAGAGTGGCCATCAGCAACACGAGAGCAATGTGTCTAACAAGAGTAAAGGTCGACCGTAAGCGTGAAAACAAGATCTGTGTATATACGCTGCGGGCTTGCATGTGTATATGTGTATATCGTATATACCTGTGGTTGACCGCCAACAATGGACTGATAAGCCGAATGGAAGACATGGCCGATCTGCGTGAGACCCTCGTCCTCCATCTGGAACATGATGTCGGCGCCGGGCGATCCGTTGTTGTTGAGATTGTTGTTGTTGATCAGAAGCTTCTCGGTGTTGTCGACGTCGCGCATTATCGTGCCCGGTTGCATGATCCAACACAGCCCCTCACTCTCTCGTCCTTCTATCTCTCACTATAGTATAGTAGGTACAGTAGAGGTATATAGCGCTGCTGATGCACAAGTGCACAATGATGGTATACACCAGTCGCACCTTCTTATCTATCTTATATACGTCGAGAAGATCTCACGGCGGCGAATATCAAATCGCTCGGCCGGCCATCAGCAGCAGCGAGGCCGCGCCTCTCGTCATCTTAGCTTTGCTCCTGAGTCGCGCGAGCTACACATGCGAACTTTGCTCTCTACTGTCTTTATATACTTGTTGGCGAAAAGTTTCAACAGCACTGCACGGTAGTAGCACAGGATTCAGCTGTTCACGGCTTGCCTCTCATCACGTGCGCACACACTTTTCCGTCGTCTGGCCGCAAGAACACTATGCGTAAGTATATGTATGTATATAGTATATCACTCGCGGCGTTTTTACTCCCCCGAAAAACTTTCGACACTTGCAGCGGCGGCGGCGGCGGCAGCTCTTTGTTAGAAAAGCCGGCGGCGTTGAGCTCTTCCGGTCCTTAAAACGCTCGCACTTTCACGCACTTCCCTTATTCCACTGTGACTCTGCTCGCATTTATTTTACCCGTATGTATGTGTGTGTGTGTGTGTGTCTCTCTCCCTGATGCAGCTCTCCGAAATGTCGACGAACTCGCGCTAGGCTTTTGGAGGTTAGGGAGCAGCTGCGCCAGCCTCCCGAATCAGAACGAACGAACAGGGAATCGGTGCGGAAGGAGAAGCAATTCTTTTGGCAGCACCGAGACGCTACCGTCCGATAATACTGTATTGCAATGGCACACGCGAGATGTTAGATTTATAAACAAAAAAAAGTGAAAATTGCACGCGCTCGGCACGGAGAATTAACGGAGCGACGACGTACCCCTGGCTCTCGTCGGATGAACGCGACGCGACTGACGCTCCGCGACGAAGGGGAGCGCTGCGCCCCTCCCCACTACTATACCATAGCTCCCTCTCTCTCGTTCCTTCCCCGCCGGCGCCGTTCTCGTGCAGCAGCTTTTGCGCGCTGCTCCCACTTTCACAGCGTAGCGCCCCGACTACGCGAGAAACTCCCTCCGCTCTTTTGGCAACAGAGAGAGAGAGAGAGAGAGAGGGCTATATACGCATCGTTCTGCTGCTAGCTGCTGCTGCTCCCGTTTTCTTCTTTCTTTCTCTCTCCGCACTGTACGATTTTTCTCCGCGCTCGGCTCTCTCTCGCGCGCATTGTGCCGCTCTTTCATTCGCGCGAGCGCTCTGTTTATCTGCTGCTGCTTTTTGCGCGAGGGCCGCCGCCTTTCTTTCGCCGTACAGTATATAGTAACTACGTATATATACAGACAGACACAGTTTTTGCGGCTTCTTGAGAGAGAGAGAGAGAGAGAGAGAGAGAGAGAGAGAGAAAGAGAGAGAGAGACGCTGCTCTGCTGCTTAGTTTTAGTGTATAGACACGGGATCGATGGGGGCAAATTGCGATTTTGGAGGATTCGCTGAAATTTCTTCTTTTTTCTCTGTCTGCTTGTGGCTTTGCTCAAAGGAACATCCGCAGCAGTGGGAGCTTTGTAAAATCATTGACATTAAGAGTAAAAAAGGGCCATCTGTTGCACGCTGCATTGTTATGCACTGCAAATCAGGTGCTTCCGTTATTGCTGAAGGCTCAGAGTTTCGCAATTCGCGACTTTTGCAGCTCCATCTTGATGCTCGATCACTTTCACCTTCTTTTCGTCGATCACTCTTCGTCTCGATTTGTTTCCGTCTCGTTCGTCCTCCGCCTAATCGATGTCATCAGCTCTCTCGAGCGTCTCTCTTTCTTCCAAATTTCTCCATATCTCTCTCTCTCTTTCGACCTTCCGAAACTCTTCTCTCGCGCTGCAGGATTCGCACAAAGAGGGTGTACAGCCACAGCTGGGTGTATAGAGATCGCAAGGGGGCGTCCTCGTCTTCCACACACACTTTGCGCTTGCGGCTTCTTCTTCTTCTTCTTCTTCTTCTTCTTCCAGGAGCATATACTGTGCATGCGGAAAACATCGGTCCACTTGTTGAGTCAAAAATCTCTCCGGGGAAAACGGAAGAGAGGCACGACACGGAAGCCGCGGAGCGTTTTGTGTACATATACTCTCTGGGAATCCGGCGCGCGGTTATATGGGGGATTTCGGCGGATTTCACGGGGACTTTGACCGGAATTCGGATCTGACTTCCGGAAGGAGTTTCTTATTTTATACTCGAGGGAATATTCGTTTGATGTTATAATGTATAATATACATAGGTCTCGTGCGCCGCGAGCTTCGTTTTCAAGAGCATCACACGCGTTTCCTTGATGTGCGTGATTGCTCGCGCTCTATTGGGGTCATCGTGTATCTTATCGACTGCGTGTTATCGATCGGTTCGAATTAGCGGGTGGGCGGGCTCCGAATGTTTGGGGCGTTATGTAATTAGAAGCCAGATCTCTATCTGCCTAATCAAAATAATAATAAAAATTCACAATGATATAGTAAATATCGCGCGCGCGCAGCATGTAATTTTCAAACTCACTCCGTTAATCCTGCTGATAGATATAGAATATAGAGGATAGGCTTGCTGCGACTTACCTGAAACACACGGAAAAAAATCTAATTGTACTCGGTTATCAATCCCTAATCGACGATCGTCAATACACTAAAAAATTTACGACTTGGAGTGTAACTCAGTCAAGCATCGCATCCATAACCCTATACTGCAATTATTAAAGGAAACATAATCTATTTCGATCTTCCAAGCAAGCTAGACGCCCGAGCAATAAATAAAGCCCATCACGTGTCCTATCTCGCAAGATCTAGCGGCAAAGAAGAGCAAGACGAACGGTCCAGTTCAGGGGCGCATTTTCTCCCAAGAGGTCATCAGAGTCGACGAGATTCAATAAATTCGTCAGAGTAGAACCGCTCGCTACTGCCGTGCATTAGGAGCAATTAGCCACGGAAGCTGCAGGCCGCGGTCCCAAACGACAAATCGTGCAACCTCTTTCGCGAAAGTAGACCCCGAAAGCCATATTAACCGGCCTCTGCCAGCCGGAGAGCGACGTAAAAATTAAGGCGGCATCAGTCCTCCGAAGTATGGGCCTATACAGAATATCCCGAAGGACGAATGGGAGATGAGGATATAGAAGCTCTTCGCTCTGCGAGCGCATAAACGTTCGCAGCGATGCGGCGGAACAGGTATACGACTCGACCAATTTCACGGGGAAGCTCTTCCGGCCTCTCTCTCTCTCTTTCATATACCTTCGTGAGCGCGCGAAGTAAGAGTAAGGAGGTGGAGAAGAAGCTACAGCAGCGCGCGGCGGCTCGCTCAGCCTCATTAGCGATAATGATGATGACGATGCCCGTGACTATTACCATTTCTTTGTCGCATTCTTCTTCTCGCTCTTGGCTCTTGCTGCTGCGCTGCGCGTACGTGCTCCTCTTTACGCTCTTTAGAGCGCAATGCGGAATTACACAGAGATCGACCGAGAGTGAGAGAGAGAGAGAGAGAGAGAGAGAGAGAGAGAGAGAGAGAGAGCGCTATACTATACTAGCCTCGACGTCGGCCGGTCTTTGTCCGCTACTGCGGTGCGACTGGAGCGTATTGGCGCGAGTGTGTGTATGGATTATCGCCGCGGGCCGAATTAACGTCCCTCCGGGGACTCCACGGATCACTACGTGTGTATAGATACATGTGCAGGAGACTACTGCAGCAGTGCCGGAGACGCGTCTTATTGAGAGCTCGGCCGATGAAATTACATTTGGAGTCGTGCGCGTGTATGTATACATATACGTGATGTTGCTGGGCTAACTCTCTCTCGTCTTCGTGGATGCACTTGATTTGTTATGTGTGCGTGTTTGCTGGAGCCGGTGTCGCCCCCCTATAGCAGCAGCAGCAGCAGCTGATATGCATATTTATTAAGCCTTTGATTCTATTGAGATATGGGGAGCTCTGATGCTGGAGTGGTTAATCATTTTTGGGGGAATTATTGTTTAGTCGCGGGAAGCAGGAGTCGAGAGGAGAGTCTATATAGCTTGAAATGGCGTACGTCATCGAAGTGGTCTCTCGATTGTGAAAAGTTATAGCGTTGGGATGAGAGAGAGGGAGAGAGATATACATACTAGAACGCTGTTATCGAATATGGGCGTATTGATCAAGTATATTTTGAGCGGTATCGTTTGAACTACTTTGCATCTCGTATACGATATGCGACACGATTTTTAGAAAAAAAAACCCGTTTTTTTCCTTTTAACTATTATTACCGGTGCGGTTAAATTACACTCACACCTGTTGACTTTTTCATCGCGTTCCATGGAAACACGAACGAAAAAGCCAAGTGTCGATCAACAACATATAAGTATATGAATATCATCCGCTGCAGCATCTGCTAAAGTGATAACTCCTCAAACTCGAATATATATGTACGCAAGTCGTTTAAATAGCATAATGAACCATCATTTATGAAATTACAAACGTCCGAAATTGTACTTAATTTACTTCTCTCTCTCTCTCTCTCTCTCTCTCTCTCTCTCTCTCTCTCTAGTGTAATTTTGAATTTGTACAGCAGCGAGCAAAAATCTCTAAAGTTTTTTGCCCCGGTGTAATTTTAAACGCCAAGTGAAGCCAATTTTTTGCCCACCACAAACAGGACTCTTCGAGCGTCGAGAGAACTTTAAAATTTCTAAACGCCGAGAGGAGGTTTCATATACCTATACACCGCGCGCGGCAGCAAAACACAATATTGTATTATTGTATATTAATAGCCCAAAGAGCGCATATCGCTGTAATGAGCAGAAGTGAAATTTATTAATTCACAGCGAGCAAACGCATCTCTTAATTGCCGCGGAGCGTTTCTGCCTTATAGCAAAAATAGATTAGAATGGCAGTGTGCAAACATTGCGTCTCTGCGAGCGGTTGCGATGCATCGGCTATATACTCGGAAGTTCGAGAGTAATTTTAGTGTCGTATCCAGCGCGCGACTTGCCGGGGGGTTTATAATTACCTAACCTAACCCAATCTAACCCAGTTGGCGCGAGAGCGAGTTCCAGTTTTTCAAGTGGACCCGAGGCCTGGCTATACAGTCCGTGCAAAATCTCGATTCGTCGAGAGCAAAAAAGCTTGTGTATTGCGTGCTCGTCGATCCGTACGAAAAAAGTACATTATTTCCCCTTTTGGAGAAACTCGTTATTTTTTCGTTTACTTTCGCGTTTATTCCCCTAATGTAAATTAATTCACTTGAACGTGATCAGCCCTTAAACTATATGATAATAAATAAAATGCCCGCGCGCGGTTGATAATTTATTATTTAAGGCGAAGCCACGACGTTAAATAAAGCGCGCGGACGAGATTATGTCGAAACTTGAAAATCGGCGGGAGACGTTAAACGATTAATCGTCTCGTAAACGCGCTCGCAGCGAACTTGAGCGAGCGACGGCTTCTGTATAAGCGCGCGCGCGCTTGCGCGTGTATGTGTACAAGAGCGAAGCGCCGGAAACGGATAGGCGATCGACTACGATTAAAAGTTTAACTGGTGTTTACTCAAGGCTAAATTAACTTAACCGTCGGAGGATGTTTGCGGCCGGGGTAGTACGAAAGCATGACTTTAATGGGTTATTATAGCCCCTTTCGTGCAGCGCGATTTTCTTTTTCTCTTTCTCGTTCATTCCGCGCGCGCGCGCGAGTTCGCTCGCTCGAGACGTATTTTCTGTTTGATTGGATAAATATCCGTTCTATTTTTACACGCCCACACACACACGTATACGTTTTTCGCGACTTTTTGAAATGTACAGTGTATAACGCGTCACGCGATTTTTTTTTTCCTATTATATAGTCGAGCGATCTTTCCGCGTATACGACGACGAGTCAACAGAGATAACGCGCGCGCTCACGTCGGAACATATCAATATGCATGAAATCAATGTTTCTGTTATTGGAATTTTGAATTTTTCAATTCGAAATTTCCTGTTTTTTACATGACCGAATTTACGTTTCAATGCGCACGTGTGTGCGCTACTACTGAATATATAATACACGCGTACATAGCGTGAAATTTATGCGATTTTGCGCATTTATACAGCTCGGCAATAGTCGAGAGAGAGAGAGAGAGACAGCAGCCAGAGCAGGTGATAATAGAGCAGTGGCAAAGTAAGGCTAGCCCAGTAAACAAATAAATGCCCATAAATTCATGCCGAGAGATCTGTACTTCGCACGTTGTAAATACAAGTTGTGCAATTTCGCCGTAAAGTGTCGAATAAGAGACAGAGAGAAAGATGGGCCGACTAAGCTCTGTCGCCAAAATAATCACGCACAGTCCGAGATTTACAAACCTGGGAGAGTCCAAGCAAATCGCTCTTCTCTCCGCCCGAGAGAGATGGATTTACAACCCAAGAGAGATCGACAGCAGCTCTCCTCCGACGGTCATTAACTCTGCGCGCGAAACGACGACGAAGAGTGTACTATGCAGTCCAGATGCGAAAGAGAGATAATACTACACGCCTCCTCTCGGCGGTCAGGTGAAAAGCGTGGGCGGCGCAATGAGCGCTGGTGCCGGACAGTAAAATCATCAAGTGCCTTTCGAGATTTACAACGAGTGCGCTGCATCAGTGTATATATACGTGCACCAAAATGGGGCCTTATATTATACACTAGGACAATGGGTCCACCAGCACACGTATATATACAGCAGTTGTATATGCGTGCCGGTGTGTACCTGCAGCGTACTACCTTATATTCCCGCCCCTTGTGATATTATTGCACTTGCGCGCACACTTCCTCTCGGGGGTCCGCTTTCTTTCTTCGCGTCATCCGCGTGCTGAGCAGTATACGTATATAGTTCATGATTTCGCTGAATGGAAAACTCGCGACAAAGGAGGCCCCTTTCTCTCTCTCTCTTCATTTTTACTCCCCCCGATTTATTTGAAGACAGTTCGCAGGGTGAGATTGGAGAGAGGAAAAAATTGTCTCGTCGGAGATGAGAAACAAGTCTTTTTGATATTCAGAGGACTATTGAAAGCAGTGGCAGAGGGGGATGATTTATTTCGGGACCGATCAATATTCGCGAGCGGCGCGTGTGCATATACTCCTTACTGCGACGTCTGTGCGGAACAAAAAAATTCAGTGATGTTTCTTTGAGATTTCGCGGGTATGCGCGCCTGGGGCTTAAGTTTATACTATGAGGTGTCACCCTCTGTCGTGCAGGTATTTTTCTCACATTTTTATTTTT
>UCQR01074669.1:1334-12683 GCA_900474235.1 Cecidostiba semifascia
CTATAGTTGCAAACTCTACAGCCCAGTTTTGTTCATCTCAGTATCAGCCACAGCAGCTCTAGTTTTATTTCTTCGCGAGTCCCACGGGGCTCACCGCTAATCGCGCGCCGAACAATTATCCGATCGCCTAATTTGCACTCGACCTCCAGCTGCGCGCGACTCAACGGAATATAATATCATCTGCTGTTTTGAAACGAGTCAATTCTTTGTAGACATTTTAGAACAGAGTACGAATATTTAAATGCGTTCGATAAATAAATATTGAATCATATAAGAGTTATGTAAAAGATGTTATAAAGATAAAAAAAGGGCTTAACGTCATTTTCCCCGCTAATTTATAGAAGGCATGATTACATTTAAAAAAAGTCCGTAATCTAATTTCGTAAGTCGATCAATAAAATTACTTTTCACCCTGTTTTACTAACACATGTGCGCGATAATTTGCGAACCGAATCGAGACGTCAGAAATGGGATAAAGTATGAAAGGGGCGAATGATCATTATTATGATCGAATCGCGTCATAGAAAGTGTGTATTTTTACGTCTTACTTGAGTTTTCAGTTCTTTTAATCAGACGCAATTATTTTTCAAGAGAAAATATTCAACCAACGCTGTGGTGTGTATGACCTTATTAAAGCACAAGCCCACTTTGAGATTAACGACGTTGACCCAGTGATGGATGGATACTTTCCTGGATTATATTGCAATAATTCAGTTGGCTTCATCGTGTCTACTCTAGTCTTATAGGATTAAATCTGATTCAAGACTTTTTGTGAATCTAATTTTAGTTTCTCGATAAAAATTATATACATTATAATATAAACTAATTCTTCACGCGAAATTGTCTTAGATTCTTTACAGGTATATACCTAAAATATTGTAAAATATTTTTCTTACTGGTATTGACAAAAAGAGTCGACACTATTTTAATATTTCTTTCATACTAGAGAATTCATGAGTCAAAGGGATATGAACTCTCCTTGTAAGACAATAGTTTATAATAATAAAACTTTCATATCTGTTGTGGCTTTCACGTTCTCTAAAAGCATTTTAAAAATTGTTTTTGACGAAAAACCATCTGAATCCGGTAAACAACATTGTGAACAATGGATCCTTTTTGCCAGATAACGTATACAAAAAAAAGCTTTTACACACTCACAACGAAATGGAGTGACAATCATAAACTAAAACAATGTCTCTTGGTCATGTCGACTCAGTATTTGATCTCTAACACGTGTCACACATACACATCCATGCGGCTTGCATCGTTCTGCAGGTTATTGGCGAATTTTAGCTGGCTCGTCTCGCGGCTGGTAATCCACGCTGAATTATATAAGAAGATAACGAACGAGAAAGAGAAGGAGAGCAGATATATTGCACGCGAGTCGGCATTTAACCTATTCGATCAATATATCCAACCCTAACCACATCAGTGCTGC
The DNA here is from genome assembly GCA_900474235.1 of Cecidostiba semifascia. Classification (NCBI taxonomy): domain Eukaryota; kingdom Metazoa; phylum Arthropoda; class Insecta; order Hymenoptera; family Pteromalidae; genus Cecidostiba; species Cecidostiba semifascia. The sequence goes on from UCQR01074669.1 coordinate 2,773, forward strand.
TCATCCCGACTTTCCTTCTTTTTCTTTCTTTTCTATTTACCTACTTCTAGCAATTCTCTCTCTCTCTCTCTCTCTCTCTCTCTCTCTCTCTCTCTCTCCTCTCTCTTAGCTTTCAGTCTTTTTACCAACCCATTGGTGCTCTTTCTTTTTTCCTCTCTTCATCTCCTGTTCGCTTACTCTCTTAGCATTTTATTCGCCTCCTCGCTTACCGACAATAGCAAGCTTTAAAAACGTTGAATTACCCCTTGATAATGGAACTCGCTTTTCACTTGTACGTGGAGTTAATGACGATTTATAATTGAGAATTTCTGGTCAATTATTAAGATTCTCAGTGTTGATGTGGTTCTTTTACGGAATAAAATTATAATCATATTTAAAGGTATTTATGGTTCTAAAATTTGTTGAATATGAATAAATGAGATTAAGACCCGCCATACGTAAAATAAAATAGTTTTGGATGTCCTTTTCCCCACCATTTGAATTTTCCGGCTTTATAGTCTCTGGTTAGCAAAGTAGAGATGGTGCATGGACACTTTCCTATTTCCGTTATCAGAATCTACATGCTGAGTGTAGATATAGAGGTATGCCACCCATGTCTAAACTGCCTACTTGGGCCTACAGCTTGGGCCGCTCATACTATAAATAATATGAAAAAGTTTTTATATTAACTTCCAAATAAAAAAGTTTCAAGAATTTTTTTAAAAATGTTCTACTGCTGTGATTTTTGGCAAAATAAAACATTGCTGCAGAAAGTTTCCACTTTTTGGATACTATGTATTGTTTCGTGATACTGCATGGTTGAGTTTTGAACAAAGTTTACACAACAGCTGCACCGTAACTTTCAATTTTCATTAGATTTTGATATATGAATATGATAAAGTTATCTGTATATTGTTTATTAGCTTTGTTAAAGAAAAAAACGTTTACATTAATCGCAGAAATAATGACTTAAAAAAAAGTCCAAAACAAAAACTATAGACTTTTCTAAGATCTCCTATCTAAAGTTTACCTGACGCACTCAGCTATCGCGTGCAGCGCAGTGATGTAACATGCCGAGCCGTTTAAACTCTTTTGCTCCCACTTTGCAGCCTTATCTAGTAGACGTTCTCGCGCTCTTTTCAAGGGGGAGAAAAATACCATCTCGAATGTAAGAGTTGAGAGGGATCGGGAATCTCGAACGTGTTCCTCTTTTGCCACCGGAGAAATCAGGCCAAAGAACGCAAGCGCGCGCGAGGCAATTTCTTTTAACTTTCAAAAGTGATGCGCCGCGCCGTGAAATCCTATAAATCTTTGACTTTTCTTTCCTCATCCTTCTTCGCACGTCTTCTCTCTTTTTCAAGCGACTAGAGGTAAGGTAGGTGGGATCTGCCGAATTACCGAGCGCTTCGAGTGAAATATTTTCTTTTACCATTTTATGGCTGAACGAGACAATCGAAGTAGAGAGCTATGAGATCGTAAAAAGACTATCGAAGTTTCTTGTGATGGTATTTGCGAGACAAATTAAATCAGCAGATAATTAATCTCGTTATTTCGAGCGTAATTTCAAGAGAAAATTTTTAATGCTACAAATAGATTCCAATATTGATCTAAATATTAAAATAAGGTCTTTTCATACAGATATTTTAATTCCATCACTGACTGATATCTACCGTGAGGCAGCAGAATCTGAATTATTATAGAAACTAATGGAAACGCTATTTTTAAATCCAATCTTATCGACTCTTCCGTCAAATGAAAATCTGTTACAAACAAGATCGTCCTCGTAACAAAGTCCATCGAAATGGAAAATCGAATCGCGTATAGAACCTTCCGAAATTCAATTTTCAAAGAAGCATTTAACCACTCCTTTTTCTCCGAAAATAAGATTTCATTTCAAGCTTATCAGCTCGAAATGCATAGCATTCTTCAATTCCCTTTCAGTCTCCTGACTCAAGCCCCTTGACTCCGGAATTCGCGTCACTGCGCGCATAAAGTGATCGAGGCGCGCGCGCGAACGAAAATAAGGAGTCGTCGTGCCAATTCACATTTATCCACGCCTTCCCGCGAGAAAGGTCTCCGACGTTCAGTTCGCAAGTACGGCAAGTACTTAATTCCATTCGCCAATGAGACAGAATAGTACCGGTTTGCGCTCGCGAGTATATATACACAGATCGTTACGCGAGAGAGAAAGCCAATCACTGCGGCGTTCGCTAAAGTTCGTCGTTTCGATCTTTTCTCTAATCTATAGAAAGAGCCGCGCGTTCGATTCTCCTCATCGACTTTTAACCCAGTTAAGCTGATCTCGCCGGAGAAATATTCTTCGTTCGAGGAGTCTAATTTTCTTTATATTCCGGGGACTTTATAGTCTCAGTGAGAATAAATGTATCTTGCGGTCGCCCACTTCTGACAATATGCGAGCGCTTATACTTTTAGACTGCTCCAGAAGATATATTGCTTGATAAGTGCGTGGGTGTATATAAAAAGAAAATATCATATCTTTTCAAGACAGTTAGACGAAGACTATTAAATTAATGGCAAAGAAGAGCGATTAATTTATATTTTCATCCAATTGCGGGAAAAGAAGGATATATCCCTAATAAGCTCAAAGCTTAAGAACTTGATTCTACCGCACTTCAGCGCGCTTCGTATATTTGTTTCTCCGCTTCCAAAGCCGCAGCTCTTTCTTCCTCTCGCTCTCGTGATAGAGTGTCCCGGCTGAGTTACGAACATCCAGCCAGAGAGCTAAATGGGTAAGGCAAAAAGAGCCGGAAGTGTACTTTATTTAAAGTTGTACGAAAAGCTCCTGCGTGCGCTCCTCTCGAAGTTCCGCTCTCCGGTGAAGAACGGCATTACGCTAGTTATGCTGAAATTTAAAGTAGGACTTTGGAAAAGCCTTTGCAGAAAAAGTATAGAATTGTTCAGCCGCGAGGAAATTGAAAAGCGTCCGCAGAACCGATATCTCCTTTATTTGGAAACTAAACTGAATATTCTTCAACTTTTCGATGAAAATCATCTTGCACGTTTTGTTGGCTAGAAAGTTGTCTTATATTGCATTGACGAATAGATGCGGGAATGTTTGTAAATGTTCTCTATGGAAGTTCCGGTGAAGGATGGCATACCTCAACCGAGCTTTTTATAAAGTTTGTGGGGAATTTTTTCAAGTTTTATAGAATACTACGAAAAAAAGTCTTAGGAATGTAACTTTTTTTACGAACAGACATTTTTTGTATGATAGGAGAAGAATTTCTTGAACTATGCAATTACAGATTATTTATTTGTAATTGATTGTATACTTATAAATATATAATTATTTTTTAGGTAGGATAACTATATAAACATATAATATAAATATTCTACGGTAAAATGGTTTTAATTTGCAAAAGCAACGATTCTAGCGTGCGGAACTTATTCATTCATACTCATTGTTTATTTACTTTATGGAAACACAAAATACAAAGTTTATGAATGATAAATGGAGGAATACATATTGCATGTTCTCTAAAAGCAATAAATGTTTGCAAACCATGAATTTATTTTAATTTCGACTCAATGTCAGTTATTATTTTTTTTTTTTATGTTATCACTTATTATTTTTTTTAATCACTGAAATTCGTCATACTTGAAAGAATTAAGATAACAAGGAAGACCGGAATGCGGAATCTATGTTCTAGGAAACACGGAATAACTCAAGGAATCCTTGCACAATATTACCGACTATGATCGAAGTTTATAACGTGTAACGTGGTACAAAACTTTGAAATTTACTGTCTCTTACATGGTATATTATCCATAGATAAGTCTAGTTCTTTCTTTATTAGAATCAAACATTAAAAGTGCATATAATATTAAACATAAGATAGAATAAAAGGTTATTACAAATATTTTATTAATTAGTTCTGAGGATAATTATAAGTCAAGCGACTGATAAAAGATTCATTGCGAGAGATGAATAAATATGTCCTATATACTTCACATCCTGTTACTGCAGTTCTCCAATATTCATATCCGGTCACATACAATTCCGATACGCAAATATTTCATGAGGTTTAATAACTTTGAAAATCAATAAATAAAACTTTTTATGTGGTGAAGTCATGCAAATAACTTGTTTCAGAGTACATTTTAATCGTGTCGACGAACCAAAAAACGAATAATCAATGTTTACCGTCTTCTGTGCCTCCATTGATATAAGCAATCTTCTGCCTTCCGTCAAAGCAATCAAAACTTCTCCCGCAAAAAAATCTTTAAAAAAAATCAGTACAGCTCGTCTTTCGTCGTCCGGCTTTATCGTCCACGACAAGCACACTATTTTCCCTAGAAAAATAACCTTATGTAAATCACGCGTACGCATGACCTCGAGTGTCTTAACTGGATTTCCCTTAAGAATCGTCGGTCAACTCGCTCGAGGAGAAAAGCTCGTGGTCCTTCTCTCTCAGAAGTGCGCGTCTCCGCATTCCTCCTTTCTTCAAATTCTTATTTTGCCAAGGAAACTCTCCGGCGCTCTTTGCAATGTAAATTTCAGCCGTTGCAAAGCCGAGACTCGAACTACTGTCCCAAGTTTTTAAGAAAGTTTTTTGACCGCGCTTAACCTTAACTCGTGCTGGGTCTTTCCCAGGCCGTTTATTCAGTCTGAATGCGCAATAAAGAAAGTTGTCGAGTTTTCGCACGCGAGAAAGAGAGAGAGAGAGGAAATGAAGGAGCGGATGACTGCCGCATTACGTTCGTTATTCTTATGGACGTTGTTTTTTATTTAGCAGCGAATCGCGATCACGAGTCTGTGAGAAGCGGCTTTTTTTAAATCTCTTCATTTTGCGGATCGTATTTTTCTCTCTGTTTATCCTTTGAATTGTCATAATATATTCCTAGCTCAGCTTTATCAAGGCCTTGGTATTATAGCACCTATATTTCCTTTGTTCGCCACCATTGTACCTTTATAAGTACCTTCGTTCGTCTGCTTGTCTATGAGATTTTTTCTGTGAAGTGTTCGATATCGAACTTGAGCTTTGCCTTTACAATCTTTTTAAATATAAGTATACCTATGGTTTGAGAATGCACTTCAAAAGCTTTTAGAGTGTACTACAAGTACATTTTTGCATATACAACATTTTCTTTTAATATACTGCAAAAAATTTAATCTCTAACATCGGGCTTTGATGTGTAAATAAAAGCAGTGATACGTGAATAACAAAACAAACATTCTTTTTCCGAGAATTTCGATATGTAAAATTTTGATGAGAATGTTCTCGTGTAAAACCAATATTTCCTTTTTTCACATACATGGACATCGTTGTTAAATTCTGTTTCTCGTTACATGCGTTTCTGATTTTTTGCAACTCGACACAATGCCAGAATTCATATCGTGGTTTCCACTCTCTCTCAGACTAATTTAAGTAAATGAAGTCCCTGCCAAATGTCAAAAAATATAAAGTTTGAAAGTCGGGTACCGGAGGGAAAGCCTTGATGGGTATTCTGAAGGAAACATATTTCAAAGTTGCTAGAGCAAATATATATTATACCGCGCGTGTGTGTACGAAGTTGCGGAGCAATGTATGAAAAAAAAAGAGATGAAGGATAGGTGCATTTCATACACGGGAAAACGAGATTCGCTACGGGTATCCTTTTTAACGCAAGAAAAAGCTAGAAAAAGCGATAGAGAAATGTTTTTATAAACTCAGTATTTTAAATTCAGAGAAGTAATATTATACCTAAGCCTAAAATTGTCAGTTTTAAAATAATAATTATTTTAGCATTAAATACTGAATTCATATTTGGTCGGTCTCATCTTGAAGACTATCGCAAAAGTTCTTATCACTACAGTCGCAGCAAAAGTCATTTATTATACCTTTATTAATTTCTCTTTCATGGCTCGATGATGAGCTTTTTCCTGATGGGAAGCCGACCTAGTCTTGGAGCTTATACCGGTCATCAGATAGAAACTCCGTTCGCTTTGTCAAAACGAATGCAATGAAATATCTAATTACATTGCTCAAATTGTATAAAAGAATTTTCTGGAAATCGCGTTTTCTGTTCTGGTCTCAATTGAATGGAGGAATACCCTGTCACTGACGAGTCTTATTACTTTACCAGTATCAGTTTCTTTGACATAAAACTGTTAAAAACTTTAAAGTCATATAAAAGATTTATTAAATTTGAATCAAATAAAGTTCTTATCAGACTATCAATTAAATAACTTAAACAGATCATTAATTGATTCAATAGGGTTCAATATACAATAATAACCCACAAATAAAAATAAAATTCAACGATCCTGAAATACCAAACAACAATTAATACATGGACGATCAACTACTTATAAATTCACTGCTAATAAAAGCGTAACGTCGTTGACGTCACACCGTTTAAACGGATCGTTGACTTTAGCTTCCAAGTATACCTACCGCGCAGAGGGATACTCGACCAAAAAGTTGATCAAAAGCGTATAACAGCGGGAAAAGAAGAAGGAAAGGGAGAAGATTAGCGACTCGAGGGTGCGAGAAAATACGCCAGCAGTCCGAGGACGATCCGTCATCCTTAAGTACCGCGACAACTACCGCGTCGGGCGCGTTCAATGACGTGGTCGTTTCTCCTTCTTGGTCAAAAACAAAATCGTCCAAGACGCTGTACAGAAAAAAAAACGGGGAACAACGACGGTGTTTCAGACCAATGGCGTGTTGTGTATATAGGAGAGAGAAAAAGAAGCTGATGGTTCGAGGATGGGGAGGACAGAAAGAAGGAGAGAATTGCGAGCGGGGGTGAGAGTTTATACGACGGTGAAAAATGAAAATTTAAACGGGGCGAGGATGCAGGGGAGTGAGAGATCGAGAAGTGGGCGGTTTGCGTTTGACGCGTATACTTCTGTTTTTGCCAGGATGATGATGAATTTGTCATGTTGATGGGAGAGATAAATTAGCAAAGTAATTTTTTTATGCTTTTAAAAACTACAATACGTTATAAATTAAAATAGCAAAATTAATAAATACTTTCGAATCATACTGTCAAAATCATTCTCTCAATTCCTCGAGATTCTTCTCAAACACACTCGAAGCAAATGAAAAAAAGAAAGCCATTCAGCCAAGAAACAAGAAATGCCAACCCAAGCAAAGACCGCGAGTAGACGATAAGCCTGGAGCCGCCTCCTCTCACACAAACCTCAAAAAACCAAAGCAGAAAAGCTCCAGCGCTGCCTGCAGCAGAGAAAGAAACTCCTCTTTCTCTCTCTCTCTTTCTCGCGAAATAGAAAAAGCCAGCGTTGCGACGTATATATGGAGGCAATAGCGCGTCGAGACGCGAGAAGAAGGTTGGGGGAGAAAACTGGAAGTCGAGATAAAGGTAGAAAGGAAGCACAAGATCTGCCAGCCCGACGAAGTAGTTAAACCGTCTGACCGAGTCAAGGGAATAGCGGAGAAACGACAGTAGTAGGGTACAAGGACTCTCTCTCTCCCTTTCCTATTCGACCCTTTACGGCTACCCAGAGTCTCGCTGGTGTGTTGTCGAGGGACTTTCCCTTGCGAGAAACGATCGAGGCTCTGTATTTATCCTTTTCGGGCAAGGGACCGGCATGACGGTTTATTTATATTTTCGCGATTTTTTATCCAGACGCGACGCGCGCAATAAACTTGGCCTATACTGGCTGTTTGTGTTCTCTGCCAAGTGTACTATGTACTCGTGTACGTATGCATTACTATTTACGAGGTCTGTGCAGGAGAGGGATCGGAAATTAACCGGTGTGATGTGGCTGAGAAATGGCTTTTCGAGAGTCAGTGGTAGTATAGCTTGCGGCGTCTTGGATGTTCTCGGCCGGTAGTAAGGTGTAACATGTGTATCCGTTCTCTGAGGAGTTTCGAAAACTTGAGGATTATACGGTCGGAAAGTGTTCCTGTAACATATAGGTATAACATATTAGTCGCGCGAATTATTGTGTATAATAAGAAAATTATATCGAAATCCCATCGAGGCAGAATATTATCTCACGAGGATTAAACGCTTATATGTAAACTTCGAAGCCGGAAGTCTAAAGCCGCGTTTATACAAAAGGATGATAATGCCGTTAACGAATCTTGTATCTCAGCGTCAAATCCTTAAATCCCGAGCGCCAGCCGGTGGTGGCTCCTTAAATATTTGAGCTCAACGTATACATGCCTCGCGTCTTGATATACTATTAAACTACTACAAACTACTTGCGATTTATGTTCGGAAGATAAGTTTAGATTATATTGATTTTATTACGCCGTAAACTATAGCCGGAGACTTTTAAAGTGCCGTAAACCGTCGGATAGCGTATCTTCGTATATCGCTAGCCTATATCTCTCTGACGGTATAGCCCGAGAGATTATCACCGGGATATACAGGGACGGGAAAAATTGCGGCGGCGAAGCGTAAATTTTCCGATGAAAAATTAAACTCACTCTGAAAATTCCTTGAAAAATCGCGCGCACTCAAAATACGCACTGCATCGCAAATACTATATGCGATTGTTATTCTCCCCGGCATTCCACTCCACGATTCTCCAATATAATCCTCACACGTTCGCTACTACTATGGTAAGACAGAAACAAAACGACGACTTTGCTCAGCGTCAGAGCCGCATAAAAATTTCTAACAGCTCGGCGGCACACTGGTATAACGAATTGTCTCTCTCGGCCAAAAGTATTTCTCAAAAGAGTGTCAGTTTCACTGCGAATGTAAAATTGAACGCATTTTTTTATATAAAAACACACGACGCATCTTCTTACTTTACTCTTATACCGTCCCGAGATTATTTTTGATAAATACGATAAAAAATCGGCCAGCTGGTTTTGGAGTAATAACTGGCCATTACGATCGGACACACGCCACGGTTGCTGGTAAAAGCTTTCCTGTGTACGACGCGGATACGTGTGTTGCTTGCACGCGAATATGGAGATATCCGCGTATAGAGCTGAGTTGGTTGCTAATGTCGGGTTCCGCTTTTATGAGCGCGATGCCGCTCGAATTTTCACACTCGCCCGCGCCAGCTGCTGCGTCGATGTTGCGGTAGACTTCGAATACGATGCTGTGGAGGGTTTTACCATGAATAAGAGATGGTAGTAGAGAAGGTTGAGTTTTCGAGATTTTTATCTTTTTTTTTTTAATCTAGAAATGGTAAAATTTTCGAGCGAAGCTTCTGGTTATGACGGAGTACACAGACGAACTTACTGCTTTGGATAGGAGAATTTTGGGGAATCCGTGTGTTACTTGAGTTGTAAAGTCAAGCCGAGTTTTCGTATTGCTGCTGTTTATTTTTCGAGAAAACTTGGCAGAATATTTCAGAAACTCGGTTATAACTGCATTATTCTGCGTTTTTTTCAAACTTTAGTATAAACACATTTTTACGTGAAGCCCTGTACGTTAAATTTTTTGCGACGGGTGTAAAACAAATTTAGTTCCGTAAGACTGAACTTTAAAAGGAAAGGGAATGTAATTTGATGTGTCGTCTTTTTGTCTAAAAATACTAAATATGCTGCAAAATTACACTTTTGTGGTGGTAACTTTATCCTCATTATGAAAGCCAGCATATTTATTTTTGAAAAAGCAACTGTTATAATAAAATGTGTACTGTTGAGAAAATTACGAAACAAATAAACACACGGTGAGATACACCATATATTGAAATATCAAAATTGCTATATATAAACCAATTTTTCCACGAAAAAAGCATTTTCCACGCATGTGCACACACCACGTCGTTCCCACAATTCCCCGAATTTTCAAATCTCACCCGACGCATCTCAAAGATACGTAAAATCCTTCCCAATACTTCTCCACCTATATCCTCCAAAAATCTCTCCTCAGCGAAATCCAACCTTCACGATCCGGAATCAAAGCCACTCAACGTCAAGATTCTTGCATATCACGTGTCTCGCAGTTATTCCATAACCCGTCGCGAAAAAAATTAATTACCCACAAATATATAA